>JANTCA010002284.1:0-11441 GCA_024741275.1 Chironex yamaguchii | reverse complement strand
CCAGTGTCCATACTAGCTTTCACTATCATTTCATTTACAATTTCAAGTTTCTGGTGACTATCTTGGTAGATCTTTAGTTCATCAACAAAAAGACTATGTGTTACTTTTCACTCCATCGCCACCTCTGCCACCCATGCTGTACCCGTTCGTCTCCTCGATTAACATAGCCACTGGTACTTCTGTTAGACAAAATCCGACAGGCGAATAACTATCACCAACAATTCGAAACCTTTCTTGAAATTTATCATTCTACTTGTAACCATTTCTCCGTTCTCCATAACTTCAAGTCTGGTTTTCCATCCTTCCATTAACTTGGCAATGACACTGACAACACTCTGGTACTTTCATCCATCAATATACCATGATCATCTAATCATGTCTTACAATATTATACGCTTTTTGCTAATCATAAACACGACTGACAAGTTTCATTGTTGTCCTCTCACTTCATCCATTATAGCATTATCTATAATCAGTTGGTCAACGGTTCCTAATACTCCAGAACATGTTCCCAATTAGCTTCTGTCCCAGATATTATTTCTTTCTGCATGTTCTTTGATATAGTTTCCTATTATCCCTGTGAATATCTGGTAAAAAGTGTTTAGACATGTAATTAGCCGGTAGTTTTCTCACTGCTTAGGTCTTCTGGCAAGCTTGGCCTATTACCTATCTTCTAAAGTGACCTTGGAAGCCTTTGTTGACCTTATTGTCTACAGAAGTCCCAATCACTTGTTTCATAATTCCAGGCTTGTTGTTGCAATCATCGACAGATCAAATTCTACACCTGTTGTTACAGTTATTGAGCTAACTCTTTGTTTTGAAACAAATTTGCTCAAATCTCATGAATGCAAACGGAGTAAATACCGAAAATTAAAAACAAATTTAATCAATCAGGAAACGTCACTGAAGTTTGCAATATCTAAACTTGGCTTTATATCAAAGAGAAGTGGAGAACTTGTCAAATATATCAAAAGACTTAACTTAGATCACAATCGTCTGATTAATAAGTGTTCAGAGGTAGCTTATCAGCTCATCATACTACATATTTGATCGAAGAAATAAGGAATGCACTAATCAAATATGACTGAACTTTCATTATTAATTTTTCTTGTTTTGCATCCTTTAATATCATGAAAGGAATTCAAATATACGGCAATGACGTTTAAATAAATTATTATTATGATTTAGTACTCGGCTCTATAAGTTGAAGAGGTTCTGTGCTGAGGTTTTCCGATCCAAGAAAGTTAGAAATTTTGACATTTCGTTCAAGAGGGATGCAGAAACACGTTTTAATTTTGCAGGAAATTAGGCGTAACATCCAACCCGTACCTGACTTGTACTGCAATTGGCCTTATCACGCAGTAACTAACAGTTTAACATCAAGTAGGTGTGAGTTTTATGTTTAGGCAAATTTGCATCAACAGGTGTGAATTTCACCTCAATATTATGTTGTCTAGGTGTCACGTTGTGCCAACTGAGACCATTATTCCTATGAAATGAACACTCTTGCAAGAAAAAATGATTTCAAGACTTAAGTCGACTTAAAAAATCTATGAGAACTTGATAAGTTGAAGAATGTTTTAGGACTGTTTGAGCATTGAATTAGAGATATTTTTAGGAAAGATTGACTACTTGAGTCAAGTTAAACCTTCTTGTATAAAAATACGTGTAGATAGTAAAGCTAATGCAGTCATTTATTTCACCATGGCTCTGGTTTACGTTTGTCTTCGTCTTGAAAGTTCTAAAAATGCTTAAAATGAAGAAAAAAGGTACAATGTTTTCAGGCAGAATAATGAAATCGTTGCATTTTCTTGACTAATGGATTCTTCCAAGAAAATTATGAGAAAGTAATTGTAAAATTTACATGAATGACTGAAACAATCTCAAGCATTTAAAATTGTTTGTTATTTGGTAATACGTACATAGTAATTTTATCTTGGCACCCACCAAAGGAACCTGAGGAACCTGATTAAATGAAGTTGTTCCTGCTAATCTGTAAAGTCATGGGGAAAACATGAATGAAGAAATGATACGTCAGCCATTTCGCGCACTCTGTTTTAAAAATGGAGGCAATTCTGACTCCTTTGAAATTGCGTACGCATATATCCTTAAAACCACACAATCAGAAAAGACAAACCTATTTTACTGTATTCATATCAGACATAAAAAAATGAGACGCGATTTTAAAACGCAAGAATTGTGTTTAAACCTATCGGAAACCGGAGCGGTTTTTGAATAAAAACATAATTGTTTGATAAAAATCTCAATCAAATAGTTCCATTTAGTCAAAGCAGTGTTAGGCCACACTTCAATTCTATTAGAATTTGTTTGCTTACATTAGTTAAGTTGATCGTAATATTCGAACGGCTCATATTGACAGATGTATTTACATTACGTGACGTAGAACCAGAGAGAAATTGCAAAGAACCAATTTTTATTCTGAGATTCTTCAAAAAGTAAAGTTTATTTTCCACTAGGGAAATTGCCTTTATTAATTAAATAAAGAGTCATATATGCAACGTAAATTCACCCGCGAGAAAATATCTCGAAGAAGGAGCCACATACCTAGACTGCCGATGTAGAAATCGAAATAATAGCTATATCATCTACTGAGAGCGATACAGTCGTGACCTTATGACAAGGAGTACCAAAAACAAGGTGCGTGAGAATCATGCGATATCAATATAAAATTGTGGAAATGACACTAAATATTTTATTCGGTATGGAAAGAAATAATCCAATAATCCCGAAATCAAAAAACATTTAAATACCATTGGATCTGGTGGCAAATGTCCTGTTATATTTGTGGCAAATGTTTACGTTAATTGCCTAAACACAGTTTAAGCAAGATATTTTGTAGCAGAAGACTATCATGAAAGCGCGGATTATTTCGATCACGTAAAAATATTTATTGTAAGAATTGGAAAAATAAACAATGTAATACAGATCAAGGTGAGGAGATCAAAGGATGAACAGATGCTTTGATGCCCAAAGAAAATCTACTGGAAATTGTGTGTGTTTGTTAGTATGTCTGTGTGCTTGTTTTCTTGTACTTGATCATGTAACATTTTAAATCGAAGTGTACCGTAGCTCGGAAAAGAGAACAACTCGAGTTTAGATACCTTTTTTTACTTTTTTATCCCTGGATTTAGCTAGATGGACAAAGACTCACATTTTTACAACTATGGTATACTCTCTTGATGTAAAGAGTTTGAAATAACACAAATAATGTCACATGTCAGCTTCTAGCTTAGCTGCGGAGTATTGTTTTTATGTGATAAGAAAGATAAAGACATTAAAAAAGAATGTTTTTAGAGCATGAACCTGGCACCACGGTACGTGTACAGTACGATGTAAGAGATTGCAAACGAATTAGGTCATGGTTTACTGATTGCAACAAAATTGATACTATGACAAATGCAACATTTTAACTTATCTGTACTTGTAAATGACCCCCGTCTTAGGAAATAAACGCGTTAATCTTATCTTAATTTTCAAGTAGGCTGACCTAACATAAGGCGAAAAATACATTGTAGACAACCAACCGATAACAAAATCTGTTTGCAGATATTTTGCTTCATGCTGTTTCAGTAGCCACATTGACAACATAGCTACCAAAACTCGTTTTTTTAAAGAAAAAATTAAATCTTTTCAACGCTGATTCGATTTCCTTTTAAAATATGAATTTCGGCCTATCACAATCTAGAGATTTTAAAGGATTAACGTAGCATAATTTGCTTCAAAATACTCGAGGTTTTGCAGTCATTAACATTTATCTGTGACATATAAAACATTGAACAGTTATTTGACACGATGAATAAGTGAGTTTATTCTATCTGATTCATTGAATGGAGGGACTAACAAAGTTAATAAACTGTAAAGTCTACTTGATTAAATACAAGAGGAAAAAAAACAGGATTAGATCCAAGCGCGGAGAAGAAAGAAATGACCAGGGAGCTTTGATATAGTTATGAACAATATGTTGATTAGAGTAGTCGGTATAATTGTCTATTCTTAAAGTGCAGTATTTGACTGGAAAATTAAGATTTGTTGACTGAATCCAAAGAGAAGCTAGCCTCGAGAGAAAAAACCTTGAGTTGATAATAATTTCCTGCAACGAGTAAGAAATAAAAAAATAGCCTAGAGAATGGGATAGAGAAGAATATACATAGTTCACTGCATATGCTTTGTTTAGTTTAAACAGAACTATTGGCCTTCCTGTAGAAGTGTTAGCCTAGCAAAATAATGCCTATGATTTTCAAAATCTTTGATTTAATTTAAGTCATAGCTCCATGCTTTAACTTAAAACGTGTGTCTGCGATGGATTTTTTGACAACAGCTGAAATCAAACTCTTTGTAAAGATAAGTATATCTGTTTTGTTTCCTCGGTAAAACTAAATATTTATTTGCTGCTAAGAAACTCTTTTTCTGTGATTACATAGTAACCTTAGAAAACTTTGTGGGCTACTTGGAGAAGCAAAATAAGTTATCCTTGAAATGTTTAGTCTTCCCGTGACACTTTAGAATTGTCAAATTAATACCACTTTCAATACCATCTGAGAAAGTAGAATATGATGCAAATACAACTGTTTATCAACTGGTTTTTGTCCGTCTTTCACGTGACTAAGGCCTTGTAGGCTGAAACGTAATGGGTGGATTGTTCTCTTCTTTAAAAGGGTGGTAATGCTTATATTTTACCAGCTAAAAAGGCAGCTACTTAGTGGGTCTGAACATGTTAGAGTTTGAATTTTTAACAATGCCAGCAGTGGCTGAGAAAAAAACTGAGGTGACTTGGAAGTAATCTCCTAGAACACAAAGCCGCCCTCGTCATTTTGGAGTACTGAGTGTTCCAACTCATTTAATATTCCACTCGACTGACATTTGTTAAAGCTTAACATTGATCTGTCTTAAGAAATAAGAGTTAGACATCAATAAATGTTACTTGAAATCTGAAACTTTACACAAACGAAGATTTGATGGCTCGAAACATACCCTTCAATGCATAACAACTTTCTGCGCTAGTTGAATTCTTAGAAGTAAAATGCTCTCTTAAGTAACTGATATATTATGTTGACTTAGATGCATTAGTACTAAGATTTTCCCTCCTTATGACTTATTGTTTATAACCTGTTAGCGGTTTTCACTTTATTTCCAATTTGCATGAAATGGCATTGATGTAAAAAATTACTATTATCTTAATGCTTATGTTTTCCTCGGTAATAATAATATCAATCAGATAACTTCCCTTGAAAAAATAAAATCTTCATTGACATATAGACATATCCAGAGTAACAAATCCTGAACCTAACGCCCGCAGGTAATACGTTGATTTTACTGGGAGATACAGTGAACGTAGTTCACTTTTGCCAGAGTCTGAAATATGACTGGCCAGAACAACATATGACACCAGTAATCTCTTCCATTCCAGTAGTATTCCAATGGTATTATTAAAACTGACACGAAGATGGTCTCTTTGTGGCTTAGGGAGAGGAATTTTTGCTGATAATAGATTGGGCATACCAATCACACGTAAATAGGGACAATTTTGTCATAAAATACTCTATATTGCCAAATTACGATAATCTATATTGTCTTATTACGATAATCTTTATTGACTAATTACGATAATCTATATTGCCAAATTACGATAATCTATATTGACTAATTACGTGTGCCTCATGTTCATTTTTGGAGAATAACATATCTGCAAATGTGCCCACGTCGCTTACTTTTCGATAATGCAAGCTTTGAAAATAAATTATGTTCTAAAATCGGAAAGGCTCATACTTCGACTAGCACATGCATTGGTACCAGAAAATACTACGCATCGGTATAACATCTTGTGAAAGTTTTAAAGGTGTTTTTCAGGCTTTCATGTCCAATTAAATGACGAGGTCACACCTTGAATTCCGCGACGTATTAACTAATCAGCAGTTACGTGAAATAACACCATACTTTTCTGTGATATAAACCGAGGTCTTAATAGTATCATGTCACGTGACTGTTAGACATCAAATTAGCAAACACAACAAAAGCATGTAGTCTGCCTGAGAGTTTGTAGCTATATTTCTTACCCAATAATAATACCTATATACGAATTGTGCAATAAACGTAAAAGACCTCATGTCAATATAGTCAATTTCTGTTCCCTACATTTTTATAGCTGGTAAAAGATCGCAACTTAGAATATGTAAGGAGTTCATATCCAGTTCATAACATGTCAGATTATAGCATGAAAGAAACCCACCATTGCACAGGCCGAGAAATCTTGTATGAGATTACAATCTTGGTTGTCACATTGTTACATGACTCTTTACTTGTCGGTAAATTAATACTACAGCGTTTGTTGTAAATAAACTACAATACAGAAGTTAAATCCGAATAAAGATGGTGTACATGTTATGCAGAGTTCCGCCATGGACTATCAGATAAAAAGCCAATGTCGCAAACGAGAAGTGACAAGTTCTAATTTTCCCCGATGTGATGAAAGACTCCCGGCGACAGATGGTAACGGGACCCTACTCTCAATCAAAACAGCCTGTAACACTTGCACTGGAATCAGGTACGCTTGTTAATAAGTATGCGGCTAGAACAAAATATAAACAGGTTATCTAACCCTCATTCCTTCGTGCCACCTTGCTTTTTACAAGTCTCTTGAATGCCCCCTGAATCATCTCTACACCTTACAGATAAACTAATCACATTCCTCCATTAAAAATCATAGGACTCTCCCTTGTTAATCAACTAATACCCAATTTCTCTTGCTAAAATGACAACATCATGCAAGCAAGTAGAAGAGTAAACTTGAAGATTCAGTTCGCGGAAGATACCCTTGCAAATCACAAAAATTGATTATGAAATCAGTTTTCCATTGTAGATTGTGCTTATTATGTATCAGGAAATTAATTGTTATAGTTTTATAGTCGTTATCGAGCGTAGCTGATTTCTATACCAGAGTTAAGTAATGTGTTAGGAAATAAGCTCTGTTTGTGAGTCGGCTCCAGCTACCTTCTCTCTTCAATGAGATTTTTACTATCGTGACAAGGATTCAAGCTTGCAACTACTGGCTTGTAAGATCGTTGTCTTATCGACAAGACCACGTCGTCTCCAAAAAATGTTAGTTATAGATAATTACATTCTATATCCACAGAAGTATATATGTTCCTGATTGACATATTTAATAAACTAATTATTCTGACGCCAGTAACTTGATTGTCTTTTTACAGAGAAGAAAATATACGCAAACCTTAATGACTCAAATATGCTAGTAAATGTAAGTCAAAGTTATCACTCCACATACATTGCTCAACAGCAATAATAATTTCCTAGTTCTTTACTACACTAATTACAAATTACCTTTCTAAATAGTCATAATGTCATGGTACTTGAAAATGCACTACTCAATAACATTTTACTTTCCATATCTTAATAACCACAATGTTATAGCTGTAAATTTATCACTTGGTAGCATTTTTTCGTGTCAAAAGTGTTAAAAATCACTTTGTTGTAGTCTAGCACCAGAGGTCCACCAATGTAGAAGTAGTGTTCAAGCACTTATATGTTATTTCAAACATCAACATAATGCCGTCAACGTATCTTGTTTGCTTTCTTTTACTTAAAACTACAATATCCATCTTGGTTACCTGCCACTCTCCTTTTGCACGATAGCACCTTTACGCCATAAAAAGTTTAGGTAGATCCACAACTTTACTTACGTCAGTTTCGAATATATTTTCATCAAAAACCCCACAGCTCCCTTCACGCATTGAACTACAATAGAAATACAAATTGGTATCTTACAACTACAAATTCAGTTATATTGTCTTTGAAGCTTCATGGTAAAAGCTTAATCGCTGAGATGTCATTTCATATGTCACCTTACTCTTCCTCCAGAAACATTGCTAATGATACATGTTTCAGAGATAAGTCTAGCCAGTCAATAATTTCTACTAATTCGACTTACAGGATAGAACATTTCTTTTTCTCCTCAAAAGGATTGCGTTTGGACTTTCCACCACGCACAAGATAATCATCTTGTTCTTGCGATTGACAATGCTTCAAAATATCAGAGACTGCTTCAGAAACCTTGATACGTTTTATGCTTGCCTGAACTTTCAAGTCCTGTACGGTCCTCATATATTCTGCCATTTCCTCATTGTTTACTGTAGCCATCTTTTACACAACAGCGAAATCAAATGTAACTTGACAGTTACTAGCAATCTGTTGCTGAAATTTGTTCTGTACTGCCTGATCTTTCTACTACAAATCCTGCTTATTCCTTATGTACTGATTCCAGTTGACCGGTTGGAGAAAAAGGAGACTGTAAGCTTCCATAATCAACGTAAACCTAACTGATTATGCATGATGTAGAGCTGCAAGACATTGATCCGGGGGTGATCTAGAGAGCCGCAAATATAGTTTTGCTCTACCTCGCCATCTGGCCTTTGATGATATGCGTTTACAGTTTTACTGAAGATTGGTCTAAGTATTTAGAATGAAAAGTTTAAAATTAAATTTTTATGTCTTCATCATCTTTCCAAGTAAGCAGTTGCTTCTTTTAACTAAGAATGTCACCGGCACATTCCAGTATAAGTGTTATCAGCTAAAAGCCCAATCAATGACGCCTTAGTAATTTGAGTAACTTTAGCAACGACTGCTTGTTTTCTCTTTTTTTTTCTCTCCCAGAACAAATTTAAACGTTCCAGCACCAGATAAATCTGGTAAAGTCTGCGACCTCTTCTCTCCGGCGAGAGTCGAAAAACGTGTCATTTGCTAGTTACTCAACGCCATTGTGGGTTCGTCCATAGGCCCTACACTGTACCTTCTGTTCCAGGGAACAAGGTGCAGCTACAGAGTTCCAACTTATAATCAACAGCAAACTCTGTTGATTGGAGTTACTTATCTATCAAAAAGAGCGTTTTACAGTACTCTGATGATTGATTGATCGATCTGTCAATTATTTGAGTCCTTGAATGAATGATTGATGAATTGATACATGAATTGATTGATTGATTGATTGATTGACTGATTGTTTGATTGATTGATTGATTGATTGAGGCAGTTAGTTATTCAGCGTGTTTTATGGTTTCAAGTTGGTGAGTGAGTGAGTGAGTTAGTGAGGTAGTTAGTGAGTGAATGGGTGAGGTGAGTGAGTAAGTAAAGACATGAGTGAGTGAGTGAGTGAGTGTGTGTGTGTGTGTGCGTGTGTGTGTAGAGAAATGAGTGAGTGATTCAGTAAAGAAGTAGGTGAGTGAGTGAATAAGTCGAGGAATGAGTGAGCTAGTGAGTGAGTGTGAGAGTGAGTGAGTGGGTGATAGAGAAACGAGCGAGCTAGTGAGTAAGTAAAGAAATGAGCGAGTGAGTGAGTGAGTGAGTAAGTGAGTGGGTGAGTGAGTGAGTGAGCAATGAAATGAATGAGAGACTAAGTAAAGAATTGGGTGAGTGAGTGAGTGAGTAAGTAAGTAAGTAAGTAGAGAAATGAGTGCGGGAGTACTAAAGTAGAGAAATGAATGAGTGAATAAGTAGAAAATTGATTAAGTGAGTGAGTAAAGGAGTAAATGTAGAGAGAATGAGTGAATAACTAAGAGAACGATTAAGTCTCTGTATGTGGTTTACGTCAGGATGTGTGTTCGCAATCGACTGAGTGAGCATGCGGGTGATCAAGCTGCTCATTATTCTGGTAGACTAGTGAGCCTTTGAATGAATGAGTGAATGAATAAATGAATGAGTGAGTGAATGAGTGGATGAATGAATGAGTGAGTGAGTGAGTGAGTGAGTGAATGAATGAATGAATGAATGAATGAATGAATGAGTGAGTGAGTGAGTGAGCGAGTGAGTGAATGAGTGAATGAGTGAGTGAGTGAATGAATGAGTGAATGAATGAGTGAATGAATGATTGAATAAATGAGTGAATGAAAGAGTGAATGAATAAGTGAACAAATAAGTGAATAAAGCCTTTTCTTTTTACCAAAGTGTAACTATTGTTTCTACACTGATTGTGGAATTCTGCTTATGTTGTTCTTTTAAAACTTACTTACTATTCTCTTTTACGTGAATAATTTTACCTCACTTAACCTTATTGTATTTTGCTTTTTGTGCAGTGGAATTCATAAGAACGCAACCGGTGTGATACGCATCCTGTGCAATTCTTGTTAGTTCTAAGATTAAAAAAGTGAAGTTTCTGTTGGAAACTGTACATCCTCAGAAAAGTAAAGAAAAATAAAGGAAAAATGTTTCTTTTCGTTATAGGGAAATTTTAATAAGCTTTTAAAATCGTATGACACAGATTGTTAACATACATGCTTTCTTCAAAAAGTCCACCTTTTACTAGAAACTTGTTTGCTAAGTTCTTCAGCTTTCATCTCTTATTTTGACGTGAAAAACATTTTGTCAATAATTTTTGCATATCATTAAGAAAGTTAGCAATTTCAAGAATGACTTTACCTCAAAACCAATGGTCAGCAAAAATTAATCCTTAGCAACTATTTTCTAGTATTTTTTTGGCCATGTGTCCCCCTTGTAAAGGAAGATGTAGACCATGTGCAGGTGGCCCATTATCCGTCCCTAGTGAATGGGACAACGGCAGTACGTCCTTAAGATCCGTCACTGTTTACCTGTGTTATCACGGAAAACTATGGCACAAATCCTTAAACTGTGAAGCTACAATAAAACGCCTGTTAGTGTATCGGAAGTTCTCTTATAGGAAAAGTAATGTAGGCTGAAAAACACTCTAGAAGGACTGAAATTACTTTATCGTATTTAAGTAATATTTTTCAGTACACTTTGCGTAGATTGTTTTTCCTTAGTCACGAGTCTGAACTGTGTATGTCGCAGATGGCTGGTCGTTAGCATCGATAAGTGTGTGCAATCTAAAACACTCGAGGCTGTTGAGCTATGGCCAGCTCACTTTTTATTGTAAAGTTTTTCTGAAGGAAGCGTTTAAATTTATCATACAATCAAAAGCTCAATGGCTTAAATACCTGCCAATAATAATGATAGATTGATACTAATAACACTACATAGACAGCTACATATAATAGCCGAAAACATCTTAATATAAGAATAAGTCATTATCTTGTCGTTTACAGAACAAAAACATGGACAAACCACCTGTCGTCTTTTAAACTACGTTTGTACTTCATATCCTGCTTTTTTGCTGCAAACGTGAAACAAAAGTAGCAATTTCTACTTCTACTAACACTACTGCTGCTACTACTACTACTATTATTATTACTATTACTACTACTATTATTGTTTAATATTATTATTATTATTATTATTATCATTATTATTATTACTATTACTACTATTATTATTGTTTAATACGTGAGTCACTTCTTCATGTAGTTTCTGGCTGCAAAGCGCACCTTCAACAGGGTCGCTTTACATGGCGCCATGACTCTGTCCTATCTTTCATTACTTCTACGTTGGAGTCAGTGAAA
>JANTCA010002282.1:0-32050 GCA_024741275.1 Chironex yamaguchii | reverse complement strand
GAAAAAAGCTTTTAAGTATGATTTTAGCGCAATGTCGCAAATTTTCAAGGCGATTTTCAAGTTTTGTACCGCAAAAATATTGTTCAACTATCTATCTATCTATCTATCTATCTATCTATCTAGCGTTCCAATGGATTTAGGCTACTCTGTCAAAAACAACAGAAGAAGAAGTCTCAGGAATTTGGATTGCCCCAACATCACTTCTGGTTGCTGCAGAACTTCGACTATTGGGCAGCAGGAGTGATCAGATTAACGTAACAACTAGCAGAACCACAATGATTCCTCTTTTTTTCATCATGTTAGTGAAATAATTACGAAAGAAGTCGAGAAGTATTGATACAACGAAGAGCAAGCTTGCAAAGTGCAAACTGTACAAGGCTACACACTGACAGCTAGAAACAAAGTATAGCGGAGCAATATATAAGAATTATCAAGAACAGTACGTGCTAAACAAAATAATTGAATTCACAAATTGAAAACGACAGCAAAGGCACTGCGAAAGTAAGCTCAAACGTCTTGAATCCCATATCACGCAGGAGTTAGATAACATGACAGAATTAGGTTCCAGATCCCTAGGACTGACACATCGAATTTTATAAAACTATTCAGTTCAAAGTATTTGAGCACTGATTTCAATGTAAAGCTAACGGAACCCTCATCTGGGTACTTTCTTGTAGGGAAGTGAAGACTAACGCCGAAACACATACACAAATAAAGTTAATGGAATTTCCTGCTTATAATGGTTTGGTTTTGGTTACTGATAACAAGGACTTTAAAGGTTCTTTACTAAATCTTGTTGTCTGGATGGCAGATCGGTTTGAATGTTGTCTTTTGAGTCTGAGGATTAGGTTACACCCTTGACAAATATGTACTAAAACTCTTGTGTCTATTGCGGTATGGTATCTATGTATACATACATGTATGTATCTATATACACACACATACACACACACATTTATTTATCTATATATGCATATATGTAAATTTATGCTATATCTACATTTATGTTTGAAATGGTCCCCGTAACTTCGAGTAGATGAAGCATGTGTGTCTCAGACTCGTACACAAAAATGTCCAAATTCAACAGAGGCCATAAAACTGTTATTTTTGAAATTTATTTTTTAATATACAAGTAGATTTATATCTTCATCGCTAAAAATTGAAATAATAGCGTAACCGAATAAAAATAACACCAAACAAAAACAAAAACGATCTACAATTTTAATGGTTACTCTCCATTGATTTTCAAATTGCTTTGCTTTGTCATGCTTTGCCATATAATCAACAACCTTTCCAAATTGTGCTTCAAGAGCTTTGTCCAACGAACTTGTCTGTTTTGAGGAATGACTTTCTATTTCTGAGCTCACGTAAGCCCTTGGCCTAGAGAAACCGCAATCTCCACGAGACGATGAAGACGGCATCTTTCCATTTTTGGCATAGTTGTTTAGTGTCTCTCTATTTTCTTGACTCTTCTCGGAATATGCCAGGGACTTTGTTCTGTTCCCGAAAAATTTGCTGAGAAATTGTTTGTTGGCGGCAACAGTAAATCCACGAAATATGTAATTCCTAGAAAGACTTGGTGAGAAGTAAAGCTTAATTGAAATGCCTGAAAACAAAACCGACAGAATCGTTGTCGCCATCATGTAAGTAAAAAACATATCTATGACAGGCACATCAGTGCTAACCGGAGGAATTTGTTTTGATACGAGAACGAGAAGAAAAATCATTGATAGCAACCCACTGACACCGAAATATATTCGTTCTTGGCAACCGGGAGGCAAAAGAAATGAGAAAAAGGCCACAACAGCAACTAAGATTCCAGGAAATAAGTATGCCAATATATAAAAGAGCGTCTTTCTTCTGATTTGAACAAAATACTTGAGCGAGATAAAAGGTTTATCTTTACAGCAAGAAAAGTACTTCACATCTTTATAGGCCGGAATTCCATCAAGTAGCCATTCCCCATTTTTGCGAAATGTTGTTTCATCACCCTTTCTTTTCAGGAAAGAAAAATTGACTTTACTTGCGTCATTTGTCCAGAGTCCAAACTGCAGAACACATGTTTGTTTGTCGAAGGGAAAGTAGCGAACTTGAATTTGGCATTCACTTTTAAGCACGAGTGGACATAACCACTTGCATGATCCATCATTGGCAACTATAACTTTCGTCTTCATTGCTTGCCTTAAAATACCCTTGCCTCTTTCTTCGACACTGTTTATGCCAAATAAAAATGTAAAGGCAGAAAAATCAGTGACAGTACTACAATAGAATGTCCGTTAATGGTATACTTTACAATTAAAGCAATCAAATACTAATGGAATTTGAAAGGTGCTTCGACACTCTGTACAATAGAATATTTTGTGTATAAGTAGTTAAATGTTTAAAAGAGAATGTTGACGACTAATTATCTGCCTTCCACCACATCTTTTCATGTTCATATTTGTAAATAATTGCGAAACCTATGATATCATTAACCTTGTTCTCACGAAAAAGTGTGTTTTCGTGATAATGTAATTCACATTTGAGATTTTCCCAAAACAAAAAGCTAGATTCCGGTTACTTTTAAAGTACGTTAAATAACTTTTGATAATAAAAAAAGAGTGTTTGATAGGTGTGTTTTTGGACACTAAGAGGAATGTCAGCACTAAGGACTGATACTGACATATTTTAGGACGTTAGACCCGATGTCAATATATAATCAAGAGAAGTGTTCTGCGTTCCATTATGCAAACAAACTAAAGTAATTTTCCATATGTATGAAGTAACTTTTAAGAAAAGATCCATGTTTAGCCCAAATAGCAGTGTTTAAACTTTGATACTGGCATTCATTAGCATTAATGTCTGTTATACTTTACCAAAACATCATTGTTTTAGAACAATCGATTAGAGTGCAAAAATGAGCAGACACAAACTCAGCCTTTACGAGGGTTTTAACACGTACTATCTCACAAGTCAATCAGTCTGTAGCACTTCCAGACACTGCTTTTGAAAACTATACTTACTCCGGTAATTAACTATTTTCCTGTCCAATAGGTTTCTCAAGAACGTGTTCACTTACCTTCAGGATTCTTTTCTATGCTGATTGTCTAGATTACATTGCAATAAAAGGCC
The DNA here is from genome assembly GCA_024741275.1 of Chironex yamaguchii. Taxonomy (NCBI): domain Eukaryota; kingdom Metazoa; phylum Cnidaria; class Cubozoa; order Chirodropida; family Chirodropidae; genus Chironex; species Chironex yamaguchii. Next base: position 28,939 of record JANTCA010002282.1, on the reverse strand, counting down.
TTAGCATCAAGATTAGCAAAGGTACCACGGGCCTCAGTTGTTCGGCAGGAGATGCTTAGGAGTTTGAGTAACTGCGTTAGCATGTTCTAAGTTTCAAGAAATATCATTTGGTTGTTATATGCTCTGCTGCCTATCCAACGTTTTTAGTGCTGCATAGAAATTGTATTGTTGGCTGGTCATCTACACAGGCAAACAGGCTCGTCGACAGCCAACTCGGGCCCTAGAGCTGTACAAATTATAGGCCCTTGTGGGTTTCAACATTTTATGAGCTAGACAAAGTCATTCTCAAAAGTCCATAAAAGCTAAAAAGATATGATGAGTGACTGTCCAACAAGCATCTCGATTAAAATTCTCTGGCATTAGCAAAACGTTTTGTGGACTTTTTTCGAGGCCCAGACCCGGGAATTTACTCCGTCTACCCCGTCCCGATGATACTGCTTGCAAATTCCTTACCATATTGTCAATATATTTGCAAATTATGCATAAATCTGTCAGAAGAATTAATGTTTAAGGACAATTCCCTTTCATAGTTGGTATCACTAAATACCTGGAATTTCAACAAATATTTAGAAATATTATTGCAGACATTATTTTCGGCCAGTTTGGTTATTATCTGTTTGGTTTGATATAGAGCAGCAATTTTCCTCTCAACGTATATCTATGTTCTTGACAAAAACATGTAAACGTACCTGTTGTAAAGAACTACATCAGGAACCCATATCATGGTTGGTAGAAAGTTAATGCTATCAATGTCTCCCATTTCAGTTTTATCCCAAACAAGAAAGGGGTCATTCCAGTACTAGAAAGAAAACAAAGCAAAGGCGGTTGATATACATCACTCACGTTTCAGAACTTACGACAATACATTTGTAAACAGAGTTTGACATATATCCCCTTTAACAACGATTAAAAATTTGAACTCTGCAGACTTTTAAGACCTCAAGACTGGACGTGCTCAATATTTATGTTATCACGAAAATGATCAATATATATTTACTGTATCTATGATTGTCAATGTTTGCTTTACAAGAATAATAGTTATGCATTCCTTTTCCATCAAAACCTTGCATAACTTGCAGGCCTTGTTAGTTAAAAATTTACAGATAAATCGCTTTTATTTCCAAAAGAGTGGTAACTTTAAGAACTATACTATTCCTTTGAATCACTTTTATCACTTTATCACTCTTAACTATATTGCATCGTTCATAAGGAGAAAGATTAATCTTTATCCACAATAAAGGAAGAAATTGCTCATGAACTTTCTGATAAAATAGTATTTAATGTGTCAAACGGTAACGATTCAGGTTTCAGTAGGCAGATAACGAGTAAAAAGGGTTTATTCGTAGAAACTGCTCAGCTTGAAAAATCCTTCAATGTCAGACATGAACATACACAATGCCATACATGATGGAGGCAACGTTTGTTAAAGAAAATAACTTGAATGGAAGAGAGCAAAACTTTAATCCTACTATATTTCTGCATGAGGTGCATTACGTTTACGGCAAGTAAAGCTAACATTTTACTTGCAGTTTTCTAAGTGTGTAAGAGACAACCCTTAAGCATTCAAACATTTGTTGAAAATTTGTGACATTGCACTAAAACATAGTTAACTGCCTTTTTCGTCTGACACTCTTCAGAGTATGAATCGTCACAAAGGAAAGTATATGTATATGGCAACCTATTTATACGAAACATGTAACAGAACTGCGAATCCTAGACAAGAAAGGAAACAAAGAAAGAGAAAATGAAGAAACTATGAAGAGTCTATCCATCCAATGATATCCAATGGAGTTTTCTTAGATGGTGTGCGTAAGCATGCCAAGAGCTATAAGATGACAGTGTTTCTTAAAAAACAAGATCATACAGCAATCGATATGCTCATTTGTACTAAAGTTTCCAAGATTTGCTTATGTTTGTTTCCACACAACAGAAAATATATTTTGTCTTTTAAACTCCAAAAAACAACAATTATCTCTAGTCTTCAAGATAAATAATACTACTACAAGCAAGAACTCACCAGCCGAACCCAAATATTAGAAGTTAAAACTTGCCTTCTTTCGTCCTAGTCAAAAAGAAAGAGCATGACGTGAAAAACTAAATTAGTGGCAGACAACGTCTATTGAATTTTCATAAGTAATAGAATTCTTTGCAAAAATTACTTAAAATCTTCTATTTTAGACAAATATGCACAAAATATAACCCCATTTTGCGTTCTGTAAGTAAATTGATTTTTGCTGCAAGATGCCAAGGATATAAAGTGGTTTAACCCTCTAAAATATTATGACACTCTTTTTGCAGCTAAGCAGTACATACATTAAATTATAACAATGACCTAAGGTACAATATATGAGACAAAAAGTTATGTTTGAAATTAGTACGTGTGATAACAAATCAAAATTCATAATATATACGTAAAACGTCGCATCAAAAGCGCGATATTGGCTCCTGTTGGATATAGGATAAGAGAAATAAGCTCCAATAAGAGAAAATGGACCACGAGACCCATACAAAAACGTAATGAAAGTTAAGAATGATATAATAGTATTGATAAAGGAATAAAGCTCCTTACGTGACCTCGACGCTTTGCATACTCAATACCCTATTGACAAGGAACACATGAAGGCAAATAACAAATGATCCAAAAAATAATTGAATAACATAGCTCGAACATTGACGCAGTACATGTTCCGGTAGCTTAGTACTGTTGGGACAAACCTTGGCGAATTCTATTTGATTTATGGACATTTCGTTGGGCACTTTCATGGAGTTCTACCGAAAACTGATGCTCAGTAATCTGAACTAACATAATCATAACTTAGGTGTGTGAACACAAATTTGACTTTGCGAGTTTATACAGTTACATTGCGTATCTTTTTACCGATCTGGCACGGGGAACATAAGCGATAGTGTAAACGTGACTACTAGAATGTAACCAGAAGACTTACCTCGTGTCAGTAAACCATAAACCAATTTACAGCAACATAATACACCCAAGATTACTTACATAGAGGTCACAAAATAAGCCCTACAAACCACGGATGAGCTTTTCAAAGTAAAACCAGGTATCACATATTGGGATGCTTTACAAAAGTGGTCAGATTAAAATGGGACTCACAATATCCACTATTGCCCTTAATGCCACATCCATAGTCACATTAACAACATCAGCAGTAGCTTTCACTGGCCTTGCACTGCTTTTGTACCCTCTCATTAGTCTTTCTTTTAACACAGTCTCCATTGACACTTTAAAGATAAAAAGAAAATAAAAAACAAAAGTAAAATATAAAAAATAGCAATAAAAAGATAAAAAGAAAATTATGATACAAATAAACGTGAAAATGCATTTGGTGAGGTAACTTAGAGAAGACTTTAGGAATAAGCTGAAGAACGTGAATTAAAGTACAAGTAACCATAACGACCAACTTGAAAACCTTTCTATATTTCAAAGCTTGGATACTTTGCTATTGAATGCAGAGTTTTAACAAAAATGAAATAATCTGACTTGTCATTTAGGAAAACATAAGGAAGGCTATAAGGAATGACTTAGGAATCAAATAGCTAGGTGTATTAATTTGGTGTACTACAGGAACCTTTTGTAGATTCTAGATTAAATACTGGAAACACTCTGAGACTGCAAACCTCCCCAAAGCCAGTATTATTATTCAAACAACAGGAGTTTTGATCATGATGATTTCTTGCTAGTCACATTGATGACAATATCATTACTAATTATGGTAACTGGGTTACTCTTCACTAGCAATAACAAGGCTTCGTTATCAAAAATTTAGCTAAAATGTAGAAATTAATTCAAATTATCCCGCCAAATAGCTAATTAGTTCCTTGTGCCGGGTCGTACACTTCCTGAGGATTTTGTCAAAGTCCTTCGATAAGTTGGATCTATAAGAGTTATCTAGTATGTTTTTTGTATGTACCTTACAGTCATACGTTATAAACTCCAATAAAAGTTCATGTTCGCACTATCAACATAAGTTGACTTTCCACTGACCATAGAAATTAAAGCAGCATGAAAAGTTTGAAATTAGACATCATAATGTACATCGTTGAAACATAATTTATCAACTAAGTAGTAAAATGCCAATTACTTATTAAAAATATCAATTAATCATAATCAATTTGATAAACATATTTCAAAAGGCACATTAAGTCATTCAATGCTCTTAATCCTTTCTCTTTTGGATATTTTGTGCAGCAGTTTCCAGTTTTGTTAAAACATTTTTAACCAGAAAATTTACATTGTCATTCATTATTGAAAAGTTTTTCCAGGAGAAAGTTGGATGGTAAAACATCACTATTTAACTCACAATGCTTGCTCACATAAAATTTACACAGTAATTCAAACAGAAATCTGGTATATCTATAAGCACGAAGGTAATAAAGCCTTAATCACGAAAGATGCCATAAATTAAGGCCAATTTTATCAAGTTTTAGAATTTTCGACACTACGCATAAAGCATTGCATGAAAGCTGTTACGTCCAACTCTATTCAAAGTATGAATCGTCAGAAAAGAAAGCACATATTATATAGGAACCTTGTTATAAGAAACATGGATAGAAACTAGTCAATCATAAACAGCAGAGAAAAGACATGAAGAAGTGAAAAAACAAAGCATTGTTGGATGAGCCCAAGTAAAAAAAACTTCTTTCTGCCTACAAAGTCCTTGTTTTCCTCCTTTAATGTAGCCAGACTCCAATACAAATATCCAAAAATTGTCGTTTTTATACATTACGACGTAGTCTGAATATTATAAATGTTGGCCTATGGCTTAATCCCATTTTTTCTTAATTACTTTAGCTTTACAATAGGAGATCACTTTTCTTTTCCAGGAATTTAAGCTCTTCGGAATGCTTATGCTTTTTTTTTATCCTGTTATCCAATCTTTGAGAAGTGTGACCTACATACGGAGTGTCATATCGGCACAGAAATTCATATACAAAGAGGGTTTTTGTGTGGTAGGTATGAAGTCCTTATGAATGCATAGCAAAATATTCCTAGTCGTGCAAACAATTCTGTGTTTGACAGCAGAGAAACATTTTACTTAAACTCTTATAGTCTGTGTTTCTATGAAACACTGACTGAAACATTGCCTACCTAAAGTAGTTTTAAGTACTCAGGACATCTCTGAGGGCAAGCTTTTCTTCGCCTGAATAAATCAGAACTTTTTGTAAAAAAGATCTAGAAACAGCATCGCCAGGATACCAGTTTTCAAGGAAGATAGATTTCTTCCCTAGCTATTAATTTATTGATTTAATTATAATTAAGAATTAATTTCCAAATACAAGGTGTTCTATTTACATTTGTTTTGATGACGTAGACTTTTGGACAATAAAAATCCCAGCAAAAGTATTGCCCCGTAAATGTGGCATTAAAATGAATTCCTGATATTAAGTTAGTCTCAGTTTTTTCCGCCAAAACACAAAGAAGGACGAAAGGATTCGGTTAAGGTTAAGACTTAGAGTTTTGTTATCTTTCCCAGAAAGTTAAATGAGAAGAAAAAAGAACTACTAAATTTGAACCTTTTTGTCTAACTGGCTAAACAAAAATGCATCATCTAAAGAAAAATTTAATTTACTAAACGCCAGGTTAAGTGATTTGACACATTGTCGGTCTCCAATCGGCCTCTCTGATTATTGCCACAAAGAACGTTTACAGGCAACAAAATCTTTAAGATGTAATAACGATATCCGTATTACAATATCTGGGAATTGGATAATAATTCTTAACAAAAGCGAATATGTTAATCAAAAGTTTGATGCATTAAATGACGAGGACAGATATAAACATTTTTGGTAACATTGAAAATCATGACAATACAGCAAACATCGAATCGAAATTAACACGTAGGTTACAAGAGATTTTAAACACAGCTTATTTTTCCAGACTTTTAGCTCTCAAATGCCTAAACCTTCATTTAATCACTTAACGGTGATCAAATGTAGTAATAATAAAAGAAAAGTTTGACCGAGATCGATTAAACAGCGCACTTAATTAGAGGACTCATTGATATAAGTTGTTAAAAGCCAGTTTAGAAATCTTACCTTTTAAGAAAAAGTATCCTAGTTTATAAAACTCATAGTAAACACTGTAACAAGTGAGTGCTTTACAAATTTATAACAGGCATCTCATTTATCACATGGAAAGGCAAAATTATGTAACAAGTAAAAATTAGCCATAAACATCTTTTATGTGTTTACGTCATTGCAATCATGTTGAGCAAAGAAGGACGAGATTTGCGCAGCAAGAAAAGAATTAATGGAAGACTTTATACTTAAATCGTAAACAAATTTGCAATATTACTGGGGATAATGGAAAGCCACAATCTTTCCAGGAGGAAATACTCCTATTTGAAATGAAAATTTCAAAATAGCTTTTACTTCCTTCACCATAGGTAAGGCATTGTTAAACGGAATTGTCTGCATTGCCAAGTAGTATTAATCTGGACCTGCAACACAACACAACGACCTGTTTTTTTCAAACATATTCTAGAGGAAGTCAGTCTGGACTAAAATAGTGGCTTGCACAAGTCGATCGCATTGTCCAAAAGCCCAGTTTTTGATTTACGTCTGTCATTATTGAACAACATTTGAAAATCAATACCATCTCTCTCAACGTCGCCAATCTTCATTCTTAGTCCTGGAGGATGCCAAACTCTTGACCACAAAAATTCAAACTATGACAACAAAGCTTGCTAGTTAAATATCATGTATGCTTTGAGTGATTATTTACAATTGCCCGATCTTGTTCGACGTTTGGTAGAAGTCTTGTTTGACACAGATGTATTGTGCATAGACAAGGTGAAACGCAAAAGATTGCAAAACCTAATAACCATATAAATAGGCTATATCTAAAATGACTTATGGCTAGTCACAAATATAGATAATTACATTGTTTTGACTAGAGAGAAGATGGTAACGAGATCTTTATAAGTAAATATGTAAAACGCAGACCAAATGAAAAATGTTTTACGTGAATGTTTTACCTTATACTTCCAGACAATCCCAAACAACCCTAACATGAACAGAATTTGGGATTGACAGTTTGTTGACAAATGCAAAAAGGACATGTTCGCAAGAAATGTAAACAAGGGAAGAATTAGTCATAATGTGGTTCCGCGGCATCCTTTTAATGAACCACAAATTACTTCATTTTCTCTTGCATGTACTCATTACGATATTTGGCAGCTTTGTGATATAAACATTGACGGGGTCAAAGCGATGAAAGGTGACAGTTTGCAATTACAAAACCTATGGGTGCTGATCCTCTTCAAAAATATCTTCCTGTCTTCTTTTGATCCCAATATAAAGGCACAGTGAATATTTTGACTTCACGTCTGATTTATAATACTTTTCATAACGATATACCAAGATAGGCTAGGCACATTATTCAGACCTACCAACATTAAGCTCTATCATTTCATATTCGCAGTAATCAGTTATTATCACTCAATTTGAACACAGTTTTAATACTAAGTAAAGCGTTAATTGCATCTGCTTGCTGTTATTTACTTTGCCGTAATAAACATTTATTTATTACTATAAACCGTTTTGCCCTCTAAAGTCAAACATTGCAGCAGGCTGAAATACATGATGTATTTGTCTTACAATATTCAATATCTTTTACTGTTGTTAACACTCAGCAACGTTAATGGTTAATAGTCTCGTAATCTAAAGCTAGGGAGAATGGATTTTTATGTTTTTATCTTTATGACTTCAGCATTCGTGGAGATTAAGCTTGTACTGGAGAAATCGTTGCTACTGTTGAACTAAAATTGTAAAATCTGCAGTCAGGAATTGCCTTGTTCTGGTTGCCTTCTAACTTCTTATTTGTTATTAATGTTATCACTCGGAGATCACAATTATCTGTAGGTAAACATTAAATTTGGATTAACTAAGATGTACAAGTCGTTTACTCATCAAGAATGATCTCCTCGAGCAAGAATGAAAGATTTACAAACACTTTTACTAAATAATTACAGTAAAAAACAGTTTAAATTGCAAATGGATTTCCGCTTTACTGACGCAGATTCTGAATCATCTCTCATTAACGTGATGTAGAAGTGCTGTTCATTAAAAATTACAACCTTTTCCTTTGATGGAAGATTATTGTCATGCACAGAAATTGTTTGCAAAATTGGCTTAGCTGGATCAAAGCAATGGGATACTACAAGCATGTAGAGACGTCACTATAACTCCGAATTAAGTCCCATCAGGAAAAGGGAGAAAAACATTTTTTGCATTAATATTTTGAGAAAATATCAAAAAGAGCAGTTAATCTTTCAGTAGGAGATCGGAACATAACAACAATCTGTTTTGGTTAGATAAGTGTTTTGTCATCTGTTTTCAGTTGGCGCTGGTACTGTTACGTGACACAGAACTATAGCAAATCACGATGGTAGAAAAGTTTAGACATAGAAACATGACATTTAAACTAACATTTGTTAGTTACAAATAAATACTTACCTCCATCACAGCTAGCCAACAATGCCATAAAAGCGATTGCTCTCCAGAAAGCCATTTTTCACTTATATCTATGCATAAATGAAAGAATGATGACAAATTTTATTTTTATGCATGGTCTTTACAGCACGTAGACATTTAACAATAGCTGTATAACTCGTATATAAATTTTATCCATAAAAGCCTTTTTACACAAAACTAACCAGAAATGTAAGTGAGGAATGACTCGTAGTAGAATAAAATTGTAATACAACTGATCTGCTTAAGCTGAATTTGCCGCTTTATGTGGCAGGACAGGAAAGCCAAACGAAAATACTTTTGTCCTTGTGTCATACTGACTTTAGCCAGATTACAACAGTAAGCTAGTCTAATCTCTTGGTACAGTTAGATTTGTCGTGCTAAAGTTTAAAAGCTTTTCCAATAACATGTCCACATTATATTTAGCACTGACGATGTCTTATGCTTTATGTGAAATGGCAATAAGGGTTTTCACATTTTATCTGTCCCAACATCTCAATAATTGTTTGATAATTTTTTTTTATTGAAGGTAGTAGCACTCACATGCAGTGGAAAACGCAGTTGACATGAAATGGCTGCTGCAATACATTGTGGTATTTAAACCAATGACTAATGTTGTTTATATCAAAAGAAACAAAATGAAAACAAACGCAGACCAGTTTTTCACTTGTTAAAGCTTTAAGTGGACCGATAAAAAAAACTGAATGAGGTTATTTTGACTCCATTCTAGTTTGTTTTCTGGAAACTTCTAAAAATACGCCAAAGGTGGTAAGTTGCTCTAAAAGATAAATTTATGTTCTTTATTTCCATTTCTGCACAAAAATAATTTTCAGCAGCTAATTTGCTTAAAAATGATAAATTCACTCTATATAGATATATTATATTATAATATAGCAAACCACATGATTTAGCTGTTTAAAAGTTTCCTGACAGTACAAAACTTAAAAACTGTCTTACGTATAACTAACATCCATAGAGCTCTTCGTCTGACAAATATCACATAGATTCGTCAGAATACAGTAACAGAAATATAGCAGAATTTCTAGCGTAAGGAAGGATCAAACATTGACCAATAAGGAAGCAACAAACCAAGCATTCGGCAAGAAAAGACAGAGAAAGTACAAAGAAATGAATGAACGAAAGAAATGAAAAAAATGGTAAGACGATAAGATAACCGCCAAAGCAAACTAGTGGAACCATAAACTCCTAGGTTGCACTTCCAGAAGTTGATTGACCGAATCAAGCAGTACGTATCAAGGCACATCTGCACAGATTCGACTATCGTTCGTCAGCAACCCCTGACACTTCTTAAATTTGAGTCTGCTATAGAACAGCATCTTGTAAAGGAATTTATTATACTACAAATTCTGCTATGCTCTCTAATTTATTGTTTTTACTTTCTTATAAGAGAGGCCTTATCCTGACTTTTTTGACCGTTGTTTTCACCTTAGTAGTTATGAAACTTTCCACAAAGAAATTGAGAAACTAAGATCTTTCCCTTTTTTGCAATAGATTCTTGAATTCGTCAATTTCTGTATAATACGTATATGTGTAAAGTAGTTGATTGCTCAAACATATAAAGTGTATTTCTGTCTTTCCTTCACGCTTAATCGCGTACTCTTGTTTTCTGAGCTCTCGTAATTTTGAGAGATTTCGTTCTCGTCAAGGATCAAATTTAAGTGTAAGAGCTGTAATGCTTTCTATTTACGCTAGACAAGCCGGCATTTACACATTCGTATATGTGATCATTTGGTACTTTCAGCATTGATTGGAAAAGCCTAGGTAATCTATCTTAGCATGCAATTCATGAACACAGCACAACTACCGGGCATGGAGTCTCTGCTACGGACTTTTCTATTTTATCCTCTTGCAACTGCAATCTTAAGATTTCAATTCATGAATGTTTCTTGATTTCTAAGTTAAAGCATTTCTTACAATAAAACTATGCCATTGGCTTTGTTCTAATCTCCTATTTCTTTCCAGTTATCCTTATCTAACGACTTACATCTCTTCCGCAGGTAAAAATTTCTTACGACATGAAATTCTTACGCGTTTATCTATTAAATGGTCTTTGCATTCATTTGACTATAAAGATACATGTTTTGCTGTATATCTTGATCTTTGATGATGCTGCAGGAAGCATCGAAAGCTTAGAATAAACAGAATTTATAAAAATATGTGTCCTCAATTAGAGTTCTCTCATGGATGCTTATATTTATCTCAAGAATAAGATTTCCACCAGGAATCTCAACAGTTACTATAGACCAAGTAATATTCAGCAATTACTTCTGTAATTTAAGTAATAATTTACCTGTTAGAAATTAAAAGGATTTCAAAGGTGCGCATTAAGTTTAACATGCTAATTGAGACTAAGTAGATATTCCTTAGCTAGGTTCATTTTTGCTCAATTACACTTTGTCAGATTCTTCCTTTAATAAACACTACTCCTCAGTTTTCCTGTGGAATGGATACCACATTTCAAAGATGGCTATGACAAATTCAATTTAAGTAACACTGACTGAAGTAGTAATTTTATCTGTAAAGCTCTTCAAGAACCGGTGTCAGTTCCGGAGGTATAACATCAGATCCGACCTATCCTAAGCGTGTTCTATAAAGCGACTAAAAGTGACTAACGACAGGAAGGGCACCTGGCTGTAAAACACCTTGCTTAATCGTGATGCCGAAGACTTATACAAGATCTAAAAGTGGAGGAATCGTATCCACTGTGACGACCCGTGATATAGGGAAGAAGCCGAAAGTTAAGGAAATGGAAGGGAAGAAGAAGGTTAAGCTTTAGCTTGAAAAAAGCAAAAAAAGTATCATTCTAAGTTTTTGCCACAAAAGAATGCCTACCAATGTGTCTAGGAAGTATCTTACTCAAGGTGGCGACTTTTTTATCTTGGCAGCATGATAAGATTAAACGGAAAATTAGAAAAGGGAAACAATTGCAATAGCAAAAATAGTTATTAAATCCATACCAGTTACTGTAATATCCAAAAATATGAATATTGGTATATGGCTGTCTGACTCAGACCATCAACAAGTCAATGAAAAAGAAATTAGAGACCACAGAGATTTGGTTTCTGAAACGCATATTACGAATTCCCTGGGAGGAAAATGTGTAATAAGAAGATGTTAAGGAAATCAGAAACAAGGCTCTACCCGGCGAAAAGAAAATTAAACAAAGACAATTTTGTTTCTTTGGACATGTCATAAGAAAGAAAAAATGGAGTATACATATATATGGAGAGACAATAGCAAACTATGATGGATACAGGAGGCACATGGTGGGGATGACCTCAAGAGGAGATAAATGGCATTTTTCTTCAAGACGATTAGGTCTTGATGAGCCAACAGGCTCGGTGTAGAGATATGTAGCTTGCTAACTATTGCAAAATTGACAAACGTCGTATTGAAGAGGGTCAATAAAAGTAGGAAAATGTATAGATCACTGCATAAGGGCATGACTTACAACAAGTTATTTTCGTAATGTTAGTATTTAATTAATAAAATGCACAAATTGTAACTTTTGAAGACGAAAATGTGCCCATTGCCGATGTTCGACCTACTGTGCAGAACTTTACTCATACCACAAAGTTTGGACAAGGAAGAAGTTATATATCTATATAACCTAGAACCCTAGCTATTTTTACTAAAAGTTGTAGTACTATCAACCAATACAAAAAATCAAATCCTTTTCAAATACTTACATGGTTATGAAGATTGGTGAGGGCTGCTTAACGACTCTTTAGTCGATCCCTGCTCTTTAGAAACTGTGCATGGAATATTTAGGAGTATCTAAAAGAGACAATAAAGACCGCAAAATTATAGTATTGACAAGTGTCTAAATTTAAAACTGAGTTCAATCTGAGCTTCCAATAATGTTTGCAAAGCTACTTTAAAACTTACCACAAGACATTTTTTATTGATAAAAAAATATTTAGTTAACTGTTAATTTCTTCATAATACTTCTCCTTGATTTTAGGCTATAAATATGAAAAACAAGGGCTACTGTAATATGCTATTTACTATCGCTGACGTCCGGCACCTGCTCCTAGTGATGGAAATGAATGTGAAGTTTTGCGGTTGAAAATGGTTTAAGAAACGAGTTTTGGTAAGCTTCTTGGAATCTCTAGTAACATCAACTGCTTAGGAACATATTCAAGCTTCATGTGATAATACAAAGATTCAGGGAAGAAGCAGTTAGCAAACTAACATATGACTTTTGACGTTTCTGTGTAAGTAACGACAACTTAAATATCTTTGCTTAAATGAGATAAGTCACGTATTGAAAATTACTAAAATGTGCTTATTTGATACGTGTGGATAATAATTCCGCCTGTAGAGCTTTGTTAAGGATTTATTCAGTAACTCGAAGGCTACAATAAGCTAAGAACAGGCCTTATACACTTGAATAGGCCTGAGGTAAACTCATAAATATACTTAAACCTTAAAAAATGGAAGACAGCCGTGTCAATGTAGCTGTTTCAGAACTTTTAATCAATATTTGATTTAACGGATTATTTTCAAAACAGAAAACATAAATTGCAGGGAATAAACATTCTCTGCAATTTCAAGGTACTCTGCTAATGTAAACTAGTCTTGCTCTTTCGTAGACAGAATATTTATTCAAATATTGACATTGTCAAAAAAGTTCCATTTATATATTTTTTACATATACAAATGTATTCTAAAATATACTTATGACTACTCTAACGAGAAGGATAAATTTGTGTGAAGTAAATGACATATATTAAATACTAACCACTATTCCGCTTGAATTAACAGCATCCAAATATTCTTTGCAATAACATCTGCTTTGTCGACGATAAATGGAATCTTCTACCATAAAAATTGTTCACTCTTGCTCTCCGGCTTTCCCGCTTTCCGGTTTATTTCTCAGATTGTTCTCTGAAAACAGAAATCAAAAAGTATTCTGAATCGACGTAAGGGAAAGAATTCCAGCCATAATCACTATACGCAGAGTAATTGCAATCCGGTAAAATGACCTCTTTGACATCGCTTAGCCAACATCTGTTCACGAAGGGTTACGTAACAGACTTCAAACTTTGATTCTGAGGAGTGAAATGGTTATTCAGCTTGGAGCCAACAAACTATTTTATGACTTTCTGGTCAGCGCATTCTACCTTAGCTTAAAATGCTGACCTCGCAGTGATGTATCTTCCCTCCATAGACAGAAACAGAACAATTTTTGATTAGCCGAAGATTTGTTTTCAAACGCAGAAATTAGTTCTTGAAGTGAACAAAATCCAGTCAAGCACAAACTAACATATGACATACTTATACATATATATATAATACTTAGCATATATTAGCATATTTGGAAGCATGTTTGTAAGTAGTTTAAACAAACTCTGTAGGACGACAACTTAGAAATCTTTTATTACATGAGATGTCTTGAATTGACGTTTACTAAAATGTGCTCATTTGATACTTGTGAGCAGTAATTCTACCTTTAGGACTTTTTAAGGATGTGTTGAGGAACTCGAAGGTTATAATAAACTATCAACACGTCTTGTACTTATAATACTGACCTCGCAGCGATGTATGTTTCCTCCAATGAACAACAATTTTTGTTTAGCCTTGGCATTCCTTTTCATATGCAGAGATTAGTTCTTGCAAAGAACATAATTGAATGCATGTCTAAAAAATTAACGTTTTGACATCATTCCTATTATAACCTGACAATTTTTCTGAAGGGTTCTTGGCCTTTCAACGTCTTAGTGACCTTTACACTAGTTTGAAAAATGGAACCAATACGCCACAAGAATGATGCAATGACAAACACACTTACAGGAGTTACAAATAATCTAATACGTTTTTTAACACAAAAACACGTTCCATCCAACTTATAAATTGCTTTAACATTTGATAATGAAACAGCTGCTTTGAGTGATACATACACGCAATATGTATTAGACTTAAAAGAAAGATAGTCGCTGCATTATTGGTTTAATATAGTTAACTTTAGACTAAATATCTACGCGGAAGACAAAAACAAATAGCCTGAAACATTAGAATTGCTATTGTTTAGGCATTGTTGGGAAACCCTACAAAAGCATTTTGTGCCATGTGTAATTACCTCTCGTGTTGAGGTAGAGGTCTATTTTAATAAATAACCTCGTTGGTTTTAGCTTTTATGTTATTTAGTTCTCAAAGTATTGCATAAAAATGTTGAAAAACAGAGATTAAAAGGTGAAGCATCTGTCCGAAGCCTGTACTTTGCATGACTTATGCTCCATTGTCTACTCATTTGATTTTATTTAAGTTATTTCTTGTCACTTATTGAAATAGTTTGAACTATTATATTGAATTATTGAACTAATCATACATTACATTTTCCAATAGTATTTGTTATTGTAGATGTACATATGTTAGAAAATTCAGTGTACATATGTTAAAATTTGTTACTGCGAACTAATTAGACTTCGCCAGTTTGTTATTTGACATTTTTCATGGGAAACCACTTCACCCATTCTGGAGTAAGATTCTTAGCCGTAATTTGTTACGATTGGTCAATTTCTGAATGAACAAGCTTTTCCCTTTGCAATCACAGACAATATCAAACAGTTATTAGTCCTGTTTGTTAGGTATAATTGATTGTCACTGGCTAGCTAATAGGTGAAATCATGGGTGTTTGACTTGATGTTTGGCCAACTCATAAAGTCGTTAATAGCAATTGGTCACTTCATTAATTTTAGTGTGATCTCAGGAGATGTAAAACTATGTCAGGTCAAGAAAAATCACACAAGTCGTCATTTTCATCCCAGGGTTCCTTGGTTTAATGAGATTTTTAAAGGAGATAGCCAGACTTTGGAAAAGTACAAACATATGGTAGTAACTAAATCTATAAAGGAACTGCGTAGAGTTTGATTCAAGGTAAAAACAAATGGTTTTGTATATTTCGATAAAGAAACTAGCCAGAGTTTAAAAAAGTGTAGAAATATTTGCCTATATAGAGATCCTTAAAGGAACTAGCGTGAGGTTGAAAACGAGTAAATAGATATAATAATATATAGACCCTTACACACTAGGTATTAAAAACAAGAAATATCTGCAATTTAACATTTAAAAAGTCTGCGCAAACGCTTAGTAGCAATAACATAATAACTAGTACGAGAGAAATCATCTTTCCATATAATGTAATAGCTTTAGCATTAACCTTTCTTGAAAATTGTGCCAATATAAATAACATAACAGCATCAACGAGGAACATACTGGGTTATGTGTAAAAAACCTTAACAGGCTGCTAAAGAGAATGTAAATGTATAGGATTCCCAAGGGGTAACAATAGCAGCTTCAAAGCAAATCAGGGTGTAATAATTTCGTTACTGTTAGGTCAAGGCTTTTATTCAGCAACAAACAAAGTTTTATCAATGGCAGTACGTGTATTGCTTCAGTCTTGTTTATACCATGTTTTTACGCCTAAAACAATAACTTCCTTTATATGCTGCTCTGCTATGAATTGATAGAACATGCTGCTAATATTTCTGTTTGTTCAAACTATGAATTTTCTTTAGTAGTATGTACAAAAATGAGAAGTTTAAAAACTGTCTGAAGTATAAATAATGTCTATAAAGCTTTTCGTTTGTCACTGATCACATAGCTTCGTCAGAATATAGTAACAAAAAACTTTGCAGGTGATATAGTGTAAGGTAGGATCGAAAGTTGATCAATAAGAAATAAACGAACCAAGTACTGGACAAGCAAAAGCAAAGAGAAAAAGTATCAAAGAATGAAAAAGCAAGATCAGCCAAACCAAACTAGTGGAATAATCGGGTTGGAACCACAAAGTCTTTCTGTCGACACAGGCTAGGTTTACGTTCCCTAAAGTAAACCGCCTCCAAAACACAAAGATGAAATTTTGACCTTGCTTTAGCGACAACCGATAAAAGGGCGTCGCTATACAGCTCGGGGCAGGATGGGATCCTGATGTCCTTGCTAAATTTCATGCCATTTTGGTCCTGTTTGGATGAGGCTTTCTGCTGTCTATATCATTATTAATTTTCATTGTCCCTCTGGCCAACTGCATTCCGTAATGGCTACATTTAAGTCACGTTCTTAGATTTTACTTTACGTTATTTTGTTTTTCGTTATTCTTGATAATTTGTAAAATTGTAACATTACACCTTACCGCTTTGCAAATTTGAAATACTCTCGTATCATTTTTGATATATAAAAAGTTATATGTTATTTAGCACTATGACAATACCAAATATAGAAGCGTATATTTTTGAAAATTGCAATAAAGTAACGAGAAAGACGAATCGATCATAAAGTTTTTATTCTATTTGTCTTCCCTACTTGTTCGAATCAACGATTTGCTTTCATCGTAGCTGCTTATAGTTAATACTTCCTCTGTGATCTTGCATCGAGAGCACCTGCTTTAAGAACTAGAAACAGATTTATTGTCGTAGCTACATTAAACCTTAGACAGATTAGTGAGTAGGGATTATTGTTTATGAGCAACCCAAATTACAGAAAAGTGAGAATGGTGCAGGTAAAAGCATTGATGAGAAACAATTTTGGCAAGGGTACCAAGTAGTGGCATGATTTTAACAAATTTGCATCGCAAATTTTTACGTATCGCAAGCCATTACAGATCAAATTTACCCTGTTATATGGTATGTTTTACATTGCATTGTAAGCTTTGCAATATCAACAAATGTTACACCTACCTAGCCCGGGATTTTTACACATAGTTACAAAAGTTTGAAAAAACGTAAGTTTCAACTTTACATCGTAAATGTTTTACAATACACAAAACTATATTTGTAGCCACGATCCTGCGATCCCCTGGAAAGCAGGGTTAAAACTTATATCACTTTCTGAGTTAAGTCAGTAACAACTAAAAACGTTAGCACGGCAATAAAGAACTGTAATATAAATGTGCACGGTGGTGGTGTACTAGAAAATATGATTTTGCCGCCAGACATTTTGACACAAGGGTGCGCAGAGATTAAGAACGATTAAAGTACATCACAGTATAGTTCACCACATGCTATAATTTTAAGACTCAAATGTAAGTAATTTGTAGTATTTCCATCCCAAGTGAAAACAAAATTAGTGTATGGGTTAATATTCAAGTTAGATCACGTTATCTCACGTTATCTCACGTTATCTCTCGTTATCTCACGTTATCTAAGGTTATCTCATGCTAGTTGAGCCGAATGTCCAATCAAACCAAAATTGACTGAAAATAATCTCATAGTAGAAACCAAGCTCACGATAACTCATCTCCTATGTTTGTATATTGGTCTTAAAGTATTAAATATTGTTATGAACATTAACAGAGTGCGGAGAAGAAAATTGGACTGACAATGAACACACGAGTACTAGTTCAGAATTATAACAGCTCTTAAAGCTTTAAAATTACCTCGTAAAATCTTTCACTATTCAAAAATTTGCAGCTGATGAATAAATACTTTCTGGCCATGAATCCAAATTCTGCAGGGAGTAATTCCTATATTCAGAAGCCAGCACAACTTAAAAGAGGTCTTGCCAAGTAGAGTGATTCAGGTTTAACTTTTCCATATCATCTAAGTATTCACAAAAAACTCCATGAATTTATATATTGTGATATTATTCATCATTATATACATTTACAACTTTTCTCATTTATAGCGTATGAGCAATATTATGTTAGCGATCTATCGCAAGGTCAAAGCAGGTGCTTAATGTCAGTATAATTAAATAGATGAGACTGTCAAAGAAATAGAGTCCACGTAAATGATTGCAACAGTTTTATTGACAACAGTACAAGTTTAAATTTGCAACATTCTATAGAAACTCTTAATCCTAGTCAAATCTATTCATAATCAGAAGTAGTAGAGTAAGGAGTCCACGAATCTTTAAGGGAAAACCTTTACAACAACAGAATTAAAATTGCTCTAAATTGTTTCTAACGACGTCAGTTACCGACAAAAGAGACGAATTTATAGCCGAATTTGAAGATCCGAGAAGAAAAGCTGGATCTATTATTTAACTCATATTTGTCAATGCATACATGGCATTTAATGAAAAACATTTGTACTAAATAAACATTTTTTGCATTATTTGGAATTATTTTACGTTCTAAGCAAGTAGGCACTTATTACGGAAAGGGGTCCATTGAAAATTTAAGTCACGTGGGTCTTTATTACTCTCCACCATCTTGAGCTTAACCACTTGGTTGACAGAAAAGTAATTAAGCTAAGCATGTCAATTAGCTTGCGTCTTTCCTATCCTTTCAATAACATTATCTATTTAATGCAATTTAAAACCATCATAAATGGACAAACGACAATTATCCTTGCTCTAATATAATGCGAAAAACGAAGTAGTGATGAATTTGTAGGCTTGCCCACAAATTCTATGACTACGTTATTCTAAGCTTAACTTCAGTACTTTGACCTAAAATCGAGTGCCAACGTTAAGCTTGTTAGCAGTGTAATTAATATTGCTGTAGAATGAAAAATCAAAATAAGTTGTCAATAAAATTAACGTAACTAGAGGCAATAGCCACTTTTCTTTGATAACCGATTTTACAGCATAAAGAAAAATGCATCTGTAAGCAAAAAAAAATTTCTAGACAAAATGTAAACTCAATATTTGTCTAGTTAAGAAGTAATTACTTATAATAATAATATTTCCATTGCCTTTAATACAAATGGAAGTACACTTGTACATCAAATCACCACCAATAAGAAATAAACCAAATCACGCAAGATTATCTATTATTACTTTAGATAAGAAGACAAATTTCTCGCAACGAAATGTAGTTTTGTGTCGTGGGAATTTCCATAATGGCGAGATTTACGGTTATTGTGACTTTATTTAACATCCGATAAACAAAAGACGCTCGTAACCGTGTGAGCAAAACTTATCCTCATTATTATCTGATCTTTACCCTGAAAATACTTGTCGTTGCCACGAAATTGAATCTGGGAGCAATTTAATTTGGAGATTCCATGGCAGAGTGACAACAGGCCCTAGTTTCTACAGCATGGTACAATACGATTATTGGCCACCGAGAAACTGAGAACGTCTTGACGAGAAACGAGATATCTGTTGGAAAAAATTAATTCTTCCTTCAAATGCGTTTCAGAGTTATAACTGGCACTGTATTTTTGCTCTGTTACATTTTGTATGAACTGTCGTATGGAATTCGAAAAGAAAAATAGGGATTTTATCCAAGTCTGGATGGAAAATTTATTTTCAAATCAATTTTAGAAGACCTAAAATGCTAACAAAGACAATATTACTAAGGATCAAAGCGTATTACCGTCCTAATACGCACAAGCATGTATTTTTATACGTTTTCAGCTTTTGTTTCCTTACAAAGAAGCTAAGAAGCTTCGTTATAAGTTTGTAAAGAAGCAGACTGGCTTTGTAATCATAATCAATTGAGTTCTTGTTTTTTCAATTTTTGGTTAAGAACCATCAAATTTTCTTCATAGATGTGAACTTTCAAATAAATATTAAGCCGCAGGATAAGTAACACGACCGGCTTACAAGGTCTTAGTTATGCAGCAGATCTGAAAATTTGTCCCAGTCTTCCTTATTCTCATATACATGACATTTGTACTATCTATTTCTTACTCTTATGCATGATCAAGGTTTTGTAGGTCACAAATTCGTGGACGGAGCATTCTCTTCTTCTTAAGGGCTGTAAAGTTACAAACATATTTTCTTAGTCATATACTAGCCCCACGGTAATACACGTCCGTTGTAGGTCTATTATTCCCTTTAAAAGAGTGATAAATACAAATTTATTATTTTACATG
This sequence comes from Chironex yamaguchii, assembly GCA_024741275.1. NCBI lineage: Eukaryota > Metazoa > Cnidaria > Cubozoa > Chirodropida > Chirodropidae > Chironex > Chironex yamaguchii. The sequence goes on along the minus strand of JANTCA010002282.1, from coordinate 8,660 downwards.
AACTTCCTTTACTCAGACGTCTTTATGTCTATTACTCTACAATATTTTTAAAAATAATCTACATGTTCCGTGCATGGATCCTTTATAATCTATTGAGACATTGGCACTGAATGTTGCCTTCAGTTTTACTTATTGTGCCCCATTATCAATCCAATGATAATGTTGCGTAACTTATATTACTTTATGAAAAACTGCCACTCTTGTAAACAGACACTTGGCAGAATATTTTCAGAGTTGAATCCTGTGAAAGCGACAGATATTGCACTGAATAAATAACACGAATCAAAACAATTATAGAGACTCTTTCCGACAACTTTTAAAAACTTCGCCTTGTCTTGATGTGGCTAGTTGTTGTTACTGCTTAATTATCACTGAAGGTTTCAACAGAAATAATCCTGTATTGAAAAGGAAGTAAATTTCTGCTATTTCAAACAACAGATTTGTTTTGTACTCCAAAATTGAAGACCACAGCATTAGATCCAGCAGAGTGGCTGGGTCTATTGGTCATTCTGCTTTGTTTAATTCACGAAAGGAAATACCGCAGTCAGAAAACAAACTTAATTGAAGAGTAACAATGATCAAAAGGACAAATTGTAAATATTTATGTTACGAAAAATGAGGTTTCTAATGAACCAGAAATGAAGTTGCAACTTCGCCACCTTTACGATAGAAAACGACCTGTTTCCGAATTTGCAGTCGGCAAAATTCGTCTTAGTAATATTGTCAGATCAACAAATTTAGATATGCATGGACCAAACACACGTTAGCTTCAAAAGCCTTCACATAATTTTGAATGACTGATTTTCAGCGTCATGTGGCACTGAAGTAATTCGAATCTAGTTCAAGTCTCCCTTAAAATTAATGAATTAATACGTTCTTGTGGGTCCAATACGGCCACTGGTTCTATTAGGCAGTCATGAGTTAAAATTTTGCAATTTAAGTGACTGCTCTCCTAAATAGTGAATCAAAAGAAAACGTAAATAGTCAAATCAAATCATGCTTTCTTCTTATGACTGACGCACTTTGATATTATTCAAAAATGTTTTTAGGTTTTACTTTATTTAGTTCACTTAAAAGGGCACACTTTGTCCCCGCTGCTCCGTTGCTCCAGGCGTCCTTGGAGACCTTTAAGCGACAGTGGGATATGAAAACACCGACTACAGGAGAGATATTGGTTGACTTCTCCAAACGAGATATCAACCAAATCGACCATTTGATCACCAACAGTAAATGAAGGAGGTCGTTGCAGGATGTAAAAGTGAAGACAGGAGCTGTTGGTAGTGATCGTCAGCTTGTAGTAGCCAAAGCAAAGTTTATACTTAGAAGTCGGAATACAAAGATAAACAATGTGAGAACATTTGACACTGAAAAGTTAAAGAGTCCAAGAGTAAGGGTAGTTTTCCATTTAAAACTAAAAACAGATCTCAGGATTTTCAGGATTAGCAATACGAAAATACAGGAAATATTGACGCTTCTTGGGAGCAGGTGGAGAGTATGTACAAGAGGCAAATGAGGAATGCCTAGACTTCAAGTGTGTGCAGAAAAATAAAGAATGAATACAACAGGAAACATGGCAGGCAATGGAGGAGAGGAGGAGTGCAAAGAAGAGAGTATGGGATTTAAATTCGGAGAGACATAGGAAGAGATGCAAGCAGAAGTATTCAGAAGCAAATAGGAAGAGACTGGTCCTCTGCAGAATCTCTACCTTACTACACTGAGTAACCGACGCAAGCCCTCCAGATATTTGAGACTTTCCCACCTTATTTGTCTCACTTTATTGACGTTTCCCTAAATCACAAGCTTCTGCAATCCTCTTGTTCTCAAGTGTCCAATAAAGCCTTCTTTTGATTGTCAACATTGAGCTCCTTTCCATTGTCACCATATCCAGTCCGTGATCATTCAAGATTTCCTTTATCCAGGATATTTGTATTCATAAAAGGTACAGTTAAGTAGAAGATGTAGATTATTTTGAAAAAATTGCATCTACCACACGAATGACGACTGTACAAGCATTCATTCACGTTGATGTCCAACAAAATATGATTTTTCACCAAATGGATGCTAAGACTGCTCTCCTGAATGCACCCATTGATAGTGAATTGTATGTTGAGCAACTAGAGGGTTTTAAAATTGCTTCTCCAACTGATGGCAGGCTTGTATGGTGGCTGAAAAAGTCACTGTATGTGCTAAAGCAAGGTGGTCGAATTAAAATACTTTTCTATGGCAGTTTCATGAAAATAATGGGTTTTTACAATCCAAAGTTAATACTTGCTTTTGTACACAAAGGAGTACAAGAATAGACATGTAAGATTGCTTGTCTGGGTTGATGACATGCTAATAGCTACTAGTAATATGTGAATCATGCAGGATGTTAAAAGTATACCACGGTGAACTTCTTGGTTTTCGGGAATCGAATTCAAACATGAGAATGGAACTATTATAAAGAATCAACACAAGTACTTGTCACAATTACTTGTAACAATTACTTGTAAAACATCAAATGAGTGATTGTAAGCGAAGGTTAACAATATGTGAGACCAGTATATACCCCAAATCAAATAGAGAGTTTCCACCTGCCACAGAGTATCGGAGCATTGTTGGTAGCCTTATTTATGGCATGGTCTGTACTAGACCTAACTTATGCAGGACTGTAATGAAGTTTTCCCAATTCATGTCAGACCCTTCTTTCGACCACTCGGTCAATGTAAACATCTTTTAAGGTATGTCAAAAGGACATTACAGTAAGAGCAATGCCTCAGACCTTGTAATTACCTGGAATTAGTCGAAAATTCCGATGCTGACCAGAACCCATTTAATGACCGCTAGAGTACAACTGGTTACTGTTTTAGCATAAATAGTGATGGGCCATTGACTTTGTGGAAAAGCAAGCAACCAACTGTTGCTCTTTCGTCATGTAAAGCCAAATACATGGCTTTGGCTGCAGCCACACAGGAAAGTTTGCAATCGCTCAAACTTATGTCTGATTTAGACCCCGCCTACCGATATCAGTCTGTAACTCTGCACGAAGATAATCAAGGAGCCAAAGCACTAGCTGAAAATCTGGTGGATCCTCATCGTTCAAAACACATTGACATAAAGTACCGTGATCACCACCAAAGAGCCGAAATGCAAACCGAGTACCTACTCTATGCAGATATGGTGACTGACCTGATAACCAAACCAGCTATCAAGCCCAAACTCATAAGATTCATTGAGTATCTATTTGGTAGGAACTCTAACTGAATATTATTGACAGAAACTTTCGAACTTAGGTAATCAAGTGGGGGTGTTGAACTATGATCCCCTGTTACCGCTCCCTTGTTACTGCAATAATTATCATAATTATAAAGGGTGCATATAGTCACACCCTATGTATATATGGAACTGTTCTTCGTTTATGAGTTTGTTCTTTTCATTTTTTTTGTCGAGTTAAAAACATTTTAAAATTTCATTTGCAGTCAGGGTATCACTTATTGTCTCAGTCCTTATTTGCATCATGAATGCACGCACAATTTCAACAATATTCGCTTGGATAAGTCTTGCAGACTTTTATTGCTTTTCTGAATATGCACACAAAACCATTCCGAACAATCCAGCAGATCTCGACTCCTGTCAACTTATTCTTATTTTGTCACTAAGTGTCAAGTGAAAAATATAAAATCAAAATTGTTTTACCGTTGTTCAAAGTGTTAAACTTGTAACTTTACTACTGTTCGAGAGAGAACAGTAGTACATCCGCGAATTTATGCCAGCCAGGTCTTGGCTCGGCGACGATACGCAAGGAACGAAAGAAAAAATAGTTATGTTAATTCAAACGAAATAAAATTTGCCCAAACCGTACTTGATGCTAATCTTAACGGGAAATAATGTCGACGTTAATAAACCCAACTGATTATTAGTGCCCGCAAAAAGCCCTTAACTTTGTCAATTGGTATTAATTGGCACCTTTAAGAGAACTTCGGTTTTAAATTGGAATTCCATCGGTTGTTAATATGCCACAAGATTCTCATGCATACATTGATAGAGGGACAAAGTACATGATACTGTGTTGATAAATTGCCACTACCTTTTCAAATAATATCATTATTTTGAAATAAAAAGAACGGTTTTTTTAAAAATATTAATCTGCTGCAGGAGACGAATCAAGTTTATTTAATCCTCTTTTAAATTTTATTGCATTTCTTGACCAAATTTTGATAAAACAAAGCCAGTCAGGTAATACAAACATACGCAAGAAAAGCATAGACATCTGTAACATATAATGAGTTTAAATTGCTTTCAATGGCGAGGCCACATTAAAATTCTTCGTCCTGCAGTTAAAACTAATTTGTTCAAGGCTTCGATTATGGTGAATTTTTTCGCAACCAAGTCTCATGCATTCTCACTTTCTATTGAGCTACTGTACAGCTACAGCATTAAATAGGTGATTGAAATTTGACAAAAACTTCCCCCAAGTCATGGGATGGTCAAACGCTCATTATGATAAGTTGTTAACTTTCAGATTTTCAGAATGTAAACGATAAACAGATCGTTCAGTTTTAACAAAATTAACAAATTATTGAAAGAAATGAAACAATCTATTTGACTATTTAATTTGTCTGTTAATCTTGAATCCTAATCTACATAATCAAACACATTCAACCTAGATTTCTTATTAGTTTAACATTATATGGTTAGGACCTTTCTATGAGGTAAGAATAAAAGAAAAAGGTGACAAAAACATTTTTTTACTTAAGACAGGGATTCGCTTACTAAACAAAAACAGAACAGCAATAATTTTAAAAATAGAACAGCAATAATTTTAAAAACACTGATAACACATAAAGATTTGCACTTGAATGTGTCTATGCATTAAATTAGCCACAAAAAATTGAAACAAGGCAACCTTTTTAAAAGAAGGTTTTATAGAACATGAAAATACAAGTTTACATTTTTCATTTAGGCATCTACTCCGATCGATAAAGTTATAACATTTGTGGCAAATCATTAACTAACTTCGCGCTTATTTTTCTCACAACTCCATGAATATCGTTAATCGGATTCGCAAACTTGTTATCGAAGTCAATAGTATATCTGCCATGTGGTATAAAAACCTGAACGTGGCACAATAATGCAAATCCTACATAACAGCATAATTATAACTAGTTGCGGTTCCGCACAACATTTCACCTTGACCTGTCAAAGGATAACAGAAAATTGTTGGAAAAAAATGCTGTTTTAAATGAGCCGGAGTTTTGCATAAAAAATAGAGCTTAACAGAAGTTTTACAAAAATTTTATTGGCCAAACTTATCAAGGACGTTTAAGACTTACAAAATTATAATATCAAAACAAGTTTGCATATTCAGCGTATTGAGTCAGGAGTTCCATCAGAGACAAGCTTAACCTTCATCACATTCAAGCCTACGTAACCTTATTATTTCTGTAATTTGGTCTCCTAATGATAATTGTCTTCTTTACTCATTCATTCATCCCTTTTCCTATCAGTATACCTCAAGGGAAGCGATTCCTTACAAAAGAAAACAAATGGTTTTTATGTAAAACTGACATCTATAAAGCTTCTCGTCTAACACCGATCGCATAGATTCGTCAGAAATCAGTAACAGAAATCATAGCAGAATTTGTAGTATAAATTAGGATCGAACAATGTAAGATGATACAATAACCGTCAAATTAAACTGGTGAAACAGCGAAGGAGAGTCTCAAATTCCTTCTTTCAACACAAGCTAGGTTTACACTTCCGAATGTAAACTGCCTCCAAAACACTAAGATGAAATTTTGACCTAACTTCAGCAACAAACGAAAAAAGGTCGTCACTATACAACTCGATATTCTGCTATTTTCTTTTTTAGTGTATCTGACAACTTTGGCTAATGCCTGTGCTTTGAAGCATGTTGTTGGACAAATGCCACTCATATACAGATAGATTTTTGAGGTGGATTGAGAATAGTTTTGTTTGGTTCCTTAACTTTGCTTCCCGTCATGACCGAGACCTATTTGTGCAACCTTTTACTGTGATATATTCGTACCTTGTCTAGGTATTCATAAGTTCGTTGATGCTTGTGTTCACAGTCGCCGAGATTTAGAACAACCTTTTTGTGGCGCAAAACGTAAAAATCGCCTTGAAAGTTTGCGGCATTGCACTAAAACATATTTATAAGCTTTTATTCGTCTGACACTCATCAGAGTATGAATCGTCACAAAGGAAAGTATATATATGGCAACCCTATTTATAAGAAACATGTATAGAAACTGACCAACTATAAACAAGGAAGGACAAAGACAAAGAAAAACTAAAGAAACGAAGCATTATTGGAAGAGTCCAAGAGAAAAAAAAATTCTTTCTGACTACAGAGAATAATAATAATGACTGCCAAAACATGGGATTCTAACATTAGCCAACATTTACTACAAAATTCCCAATCCGTCAAAATGTATAGAGACGAGAATTCTCGTATAATTGGCACAACTAGATCGTCCCTTCTTTTTAGTGTATTGGAGTCTGTCTACATTAAAACGAGAAAACCAGCAAGAGGTAGGCACTTGGATTCTTCCAATAATGCATTGTTTCCTCATTTTGTTTCTTCCACAGTATTTTTCACCAAATGTTCTACTAGATAGAATGATCGTTATTGAAAGAAAAGCTTTATAAATTAGAGCAGATAAACATTAAAACACATTGGTACATGTTACGGTTGAAATTCATACCATAAGGACCCCATGTGGCAGCAAAGCATTTATGTTTTGCCTATTTGAAGTCGAGAAGGGAGCTTTTAGAAAAGACGTTCTTGATCCTCAGAGACATTGCGACAGTGTATTGATATTAATTATAAGAAATTCTATATGTTTGGCAAAATGTTTTGGAGTTGAAAAAGGCATTGAAGTATATAAAGGCAAAGAATCTGCTATGCACGCAATCTCAAGTTGGGATTACTAAAGTACAGATCCGTTTAACATTCAGTTAAGTAAATTGACGCAATCAGGAGGGGCTCCAGCTTCGACGTTCTTGGGCTTTTTAATACACTATAGTAAAGCGAACAGATACAAAACAATGATATTACCAGGCTCGAGACAGGTGCGTCCTTGCTTTAGAGTCTAGGCTTAGTGCAGCAGTCTTGGCAGTTTTTCCAGGATACTTTTATTGTTGAAAGTAATGCCTGGAGTATAGATGTTTTAAGATAAATTACTTCCAATGTTTAAAAAGCATATCTCGTTAGTGAGTCACTGACACATTTTTGGGGGTTGACTGCAGTGAAGTTAACAGCAAGTTTTCCCTTTCATTAAGAGAACCCATAAAAAACAGCATATTGACAAAAGAATTAATGTCGAAAATTGCTTATTTTTGCAGTTTAGACAAGTGCTAGCAAAATACAGGTTCGGGAATCGACTGTTTTATAAACACGGTGCTTTATTTCCTGAAATTTTTTCTTTGTCAATCGGCAACATCGAGTAGCATTGTTTCTATGAGCACACAGTTACTGAAGTAATCCTAATTGCCAATTAATCAGACCGATTTCAAAACCTGAGATGTTGCTTGGGGAGTCGACTCATCAGCAACAGCTTTAAGTGAGGAAAGACAACACTTTATCAAGCAGATCGAAAAACATTATTGTTCTTATTGGTATGAAACACCTTCAGGTTTTTCACAGAAATCTCTCATGAATGAAGTAATGTTTTGTATTATGCACGCCGTTGGGTTAGATGTGTACGGTACATTGCAAGAGTATATATGACTCATGTAGCAATTAATTATCAATTGACCAAAACAGCGTAATCTGTTCCAAGATTAATGACCTGTTATGAGGATGAAATTATTATGCCAAGGAGTATTATATGGGGGCACTGACGTTGTCTATGTGGACCAACAGCAGACTTAGCGTCTGTCCTAGTTACACAACAAAAAGAGTTCCAGATTATTTAGCAATCAGGTAGCGTGAGTCTATACTAAAAGCCGTACAAACAGTTCAAATTAAAAAAAACATCAGCTTGTTGCACTTTCGGTGGGTGTCTTCTAATTGGCCTGATTTTTGTGTCTGTCTATCAAGACATTGGAAAGCAAGAATTAAAAGAAACGATTGCGACAGAATTTAGACAATTCAAGGGCTGTTTCTGTCAACAAATTCAAGGTAAAATTGCAAAAATATGACCACTACCAATATTGAAGAGGAAAACCATCAGCTTTCGATTCACTATTTAAGAAAATGATGGTAGTACACCTTCTACGACCAGGCATAGCCTAAGAGGAGTACGATGTTGCGCAGTGGACAACATTTATCTACCTCTAAAGTACAGCCCTTTCTCAAGTATCCGACCGCTGTGGGCAAAGACTTTTCCAGGGCACGTGCGAACTATTTGCGGTAAGTTTTTATCCATAAACACTGTTCCAAAATAAAAAGGAAGTCATAAAGTAACATTTTGCAAAAACTGTCGTAGGTGCTTATGCTTTTCGGGAGTCAGGTTCCGCAGCGCAGCTAGCGTGGAGTTGCTTCCGACTGATGACGAAGGCAAGTTAAACACTGATTGAACATCTTAGAGCCTGTTTACATGGACGTAGTGTCACCCTCCTAGGAGGGTCACCCTACCATTAGGGTCACCCTCCTCTATTGTTTTTCGTAGTTGTATTTACATGTCAGGTAGGGTCACCCTAGAGGTAGGGTCACC
>JANTCA010002281.1:0-11443 GCA_024741275.1 Chironex yamaguchii | reverse complement strand
TAAGTCTGGTAGATGTATTTTGAAAGAACCGTGTGATTGTTACTCACTAACTTGAAAACACAAGAAAGTGCTAATGAATATCAAAGCAAACGTGAGATCTCTGTTATATAAATTTATTTAGAAATGTTATCCAATATTTTATGACTTCTTTAACGATATGTAACTTCAATTTTACACAATAGTTACATTTCTGTTTTGTTCCAGCTAGTCAATACATTTACAGAACAAAATAAGGAAAACATTTTTCGTGATTATTTTTAGGAATATATCAGAACAGACAAAAGTGGGAGAACCCTAGACAATACTACGATTCTACAAGTAAAACAAAGTTACGAACCACCAAATTTCACAGGCCTATTTCATCCTTGGGATGCCAATAAGTGGAGTGTAAGTTGATCACCGTTAATTACATTTGTATAGATAAACATTTGTTTAGACTAAGGACAGGATTTGCGAACAAACATAAACGGATTGCTAGCAGAGATTGTTTACATATGTCTTGCTGCATATTGCTTGATTCTATTAACTGAATTTTTAGATTTGTCGCTGATGTACTTAGCTTCACCAGCACAAAATCGCTAATATTCTTCTACTATTGTGCATGTTAGATGGAAAAAACTGTAGAATCTCGTGTGCTTATCAAAATTAATTTAGATTGTTGTATTATTCATTGTTGTGTAACTAAATATCGTTATCAATCTTACTTTTCTATCCATTTATACTCTATCGGTACTGTCGAGAGGGTGGTTCAAGGGTTACCGGGATAAATTCCCGGGGCCCAGGGGTCGACAAGGGCCCGCGAAAAGTTTTGATAATATTGGAAAATTTAATTACGACGCTTGTTGGAGTCCCATTCAGGAAATCATTTAAGGACTTGTTTGTTGGCCAACTTTATTCTGTTCCTTCACGTTTGATTCTCGCCTTGAGAATTTGCGACATTGCGCTAAAATTCGCAAATTTTCAAGGCGATTTTCAAGTTTTGTACCACAAAAAGATTGTTCACGTTTAATTCTCTTATCTTATCAACCTTGAAATGTTTTATTTTAGCTTTATATTGTTATTGACTAAGCTTACGCAACGCATTTTGCAAAACTTTGAGCTTCATTTCGTCTAGTTCTTAAATTTTGAAGCCCAAAAGGCCTGTGCTGTTGATACCTGCAAGGCCTGAGTTGGCTCGTGATTGGCCTGCGTCCTCATATATCATTCCTGAGCAGACAGTCTGATAGATTTAATTTAAATATTGTCTACAACTGCAGTTTTCCTTTAGTTCCTTTTGTTGTTATTAACTTCTTGTTGCCTTTATTGCTTTCACAGCAAGGCAAATCTTACGAAGAACTCAAACGACAGCTTGGGAAAGAAGAAGTGGAGCCAAATGAAATCTCTTGGGTGAGTGAAGACGTCAAAGAGGATATGATGTTTTTTCTCTGGTTGACATTTGCTTTCTTCATTGTCATTAAAATCCTTACATTTGTTCGAGTTCTTCAGATTTAAGGAATGCTTTAAATGTAAAGATATTCCAAGATCTCTTAAGAGAAATCGGTTCTCTTTGAAATGCAGTTTTGCGCATGCTCATAACGAAGAGCAGGTGGGGTAGCAATGTTGTCAACATTGTCGTCGGCTCTTCGGTTTTCATAAATTGGACATGGAAAATAAACTTTTTACATTTTTAACAGAAAACTTTAATGTTTTGGAGAATGACAAAGAACATAAATTAGCAATCTTTACAACCATCAACAATAGACATTAGCAAGATAATTTATTTAATAAATTACTTGAATAGCTTTAAAGTGATTATACTTTGGTTCTGTGGTATATTTTGTTTTGTAAGTATATTCATACAGGAAGTGAATATTTAACTTAATTATTATTACATTTATTAGTAGTATGTTTACTAGTAGTATATTTATTAGTACATGAGCACCATTTAACTCTAATAAATGATCACATTTGAAAGATAAATACTGATTTAATCAGCATGTAAGAATTGTTTCTTTGTTTGTTCCTTAAACAAGGTATGAAATTTTTATTTGATTAAGGAAAAGGTCCCTCTGCAACATCTGCTTAAATTAAAATATTGAAAACAGAAAAAGATAAAATGATATATATTGTGAGTAAAACAGCATAATATAAAATCAGCTGCTTTAATTATCTACTCGTAATTGAAGTCTACTGCCTAGTCTACTGGTTTTGAATTATTTCATTAAGGTCCCTGTAATCCTACCTTTAATCTTGCGTATACGTTAGGTCCTACTATCCACAAATACATGCTTTTATGAAAACTCTTAAAAACAAGTTGTCTTGATATAACTTGACTGGAATGATAAATAGAAGTGGAAAAAGAATTTTAGTTCAATTTCCACTCGAATGTTTTTTGCAGCAATTTTTTAAGTCAGCTTTCCAAAGATAATTCTTCTTTCAATACTTGTTAGCAAGAAAATCCTGCTTTATTTCAGGCAATTCCAATCAAACAAGAAAAGTCAAATTCAATGTCACATATTACATTGGGGGAATCCTATCATGCGAGCAAATTAGTCATAATGTTACAATAGTACCCAACGTAAACACAAAATAACTACAAGGCTACCATTTTGTCCTTAACAATAAAGTCATGGACTTCAATATGTCTGGAATCCTTTAGCCAATGAATCGCTAGAAAGATTACCCATAATACCTTGCGTAACGTGTCTACGACTAATTGTGGACGTTAAGCCATTCATGATCTGGGCATATATAATGAGCCAACTTTTGTGTCCAACTGTGGTTACCAACCTGTCGGTTCTAAAGACAGACTTAATCGCTCGTCTAAATGTAGGTTTATATATCAATATTAGAATTTACTTTGTAAATCGCCTTGAAAATTTGCGACATTGCGCTAAAATCATGCTTAGTAGCTTTTTTCGTCTGACACTCTTCAGAGTATGAAACGTCAGAAAGGAAAGTATATGTATATGGCAACCTATTTATGCGAAACATATAGCAAAACTAGCCAATCATAAACAAGAAAGGAAACAAGGAAAAAGAAAATGAAGAAACAAAACATTATTGGAAGAGTCCAAGTGAAAAAACGAACTCTTTTTTGCCTACAGAGTACTGGTGCTGTTGTTTTAATGTAGACAGACTCCAATAGACTTAGATGAAAGGACGATCTAGCTGTGCCAATTATCCAAAAATTCTCGTCCTTATACATTTTGGCGCATTCTGAATTTTCTGGTAAATCTTGTCCTATGGCAGAATCGCATGTTTCGCTGTTCAATCGGTTCAAATGGTCTTATTAAACAGGGTACTGAAGAACGGACGTCATAGACATCTACTTTTGGGATTTTTCTATTTCGAACACACGGTTAGCAGGTGTATCATAACATTATTCCAAATGTGAAATTTTGCGCAAGTCTATACAATTTTATCCGAGATATGGCAAATGAAATTATGAACCAGTCTTAAAATAGTTCTTTGACAGAAAATGAACTAACTATTGATTTGCCATATCCCTGATAACTTCGGACGGTTGGGTTGTGTAAATGTGACGAGTATAGCAGGGATTGTCTGTTACTTCAGTCAATGATGAGGCTGCAACGTACCCGATGAGATATTTCGAAATCGTCCCACTCAAACCTCACACTGTGAGTTTAATGTTAGCTACACGGTGTAACATCGTTTCCAAACACCAGTAAAAATGAAATGGATTCTCCAATTCTTTCAATATGTTGGTATCAAAGCCAAATTAAGCTTATGAATTATTCAAAATCATATTATTAAACAGAGAAGATTCGTCGTGAATCTCATATTCATATCATATTCATATCAAGTCCAGGCTACGGCTTCCATTATTTGCCGATGTATGCTATCTGGCTTGCTTCATTTTCATCTATGCAAATCAACCCTGTGAATCAGCTACAGTCAGTAATGAGTATACTAAAAAAAACTCAAAAAAGTTCGGCTATATCTTTAAGAAACAGTACCTGTGTAAATTTTTTGTTGTTTTGCATGTAGCACAAAAGTGAACACTTCTCTTTGGGTTTTTTATGCAAACAGCTCTTGTACAATCGTAAGATCAATCTTTTTGCTGTACAAAACTTAATAATCGCTTTGAAAATTTTCGAAATTGCCCTCGAAGCATACTTAAAAGCTTATTAGATGAGGAATCGATGCTTGGCGCCTATTGGCTTGAGCTCGGTATTTAATCCTGTCGCCCAATCATTGCGAAGTGTGACTTTCATACCGAGCTTCACATTCGTACAGAAATGTATATGCAACTAAGCTTTTTTGTGTGGTAGGTACACACTCCTTATGAATGGAGATCTTCCTAGTCTTAAAAGGCAAGATCTTTCGTAATTTTAAAAGGAATTGTGGGATTGACAGAAGAGAAGCGTGTCACTACGTCCTTTTTAATCTGTTTCTATGGAGACATTACTTAAACAAGAGTCAAGAATTATAAGGCAACAAAGTGCAAAGTTATGAAAATGTAAACTGAACAGTGGACAAGTGATCTCATTTAGAATTAAGCTTATTTTTTAGGCATTAACTGGGTGTAGAACTAATGGATGCCTAGAGCATTTGCAGCAAAAAAGGCTACCAAGACATAAAATAGAAACAGTTTATTTCAGTCATTCATGATGTATATTGTTGCATGAAATGCTTGGTAAAGTTCGTTTGTTGTTTTGAAATAATACACATTGGATGTATGAATATTGAGATGCAAAGTTTGCCAATAGATTAGCGGCAAGGGTTTATAAAATGTAAGAATGTTGTCAGTCCTGACATAAGATGCTTTGGTTGCAATATTGAAGTAGACAAGTATCCACTTCTTAAGCAAAATTTAAAAGTAAAATTATTGATCCATGTTTGTAGCAAAACTGAAAATAATTTGCGACTCCTCCTTTTTTATGTATTACATTTGGCAGCAGGATGAAGAGGAGTATTACACGATATTTACTTACGAAGAACTATTGAGTGCCAACCCCTACCCTGGTGTTGATATAAAGAATAAGGAGGTAAGATTGATAAAATCAAATATTATCTATCACATTTCAAATCTTACATCTGAGGGAAAACGAGTGTCAAATGTATTTAAAGAAAATTAAACTTTCATAAAGCATGGCGAAAAACAAGTTTTATTAAGAGACAGTAGGAGACCGTATAGTTTTGATCAAGGTGTATGCCTTAAATTGACATTCAATAATGATTCAACAAAAAATTTCATGTGTTATTAGAGGTAAACAAACGCATTTGGCACACATCAAGGCGTGTTCTATACTCCTTTTCCTCTGACAAGTTTTAGTACACGAGAAAACATTAATACACATTTTGACTCATTTTTCTTTGATTCAAAAAGCATTAGTTATGATTGTCTAATATTTCAATGTAACTCTCTGTTTTTTTGCGCAATAGTAAATACGCGTCTCTAAGTTTAGCAAAACAATTATTACCAGTAAAATTACTAGTAAAAAATTTAATGGCAAATATCTCAGTGAAGTTACTGTCATTCAAAATATAAATATAAATGTACTTACAATCACGGGATGTAACAAACAAGATGAATTGAGCTTACGTAGGTGTCATTTTGGATATCAAGGTAGACGAAGGTTGGCTCCACTAAGGTCTTTCTCGTTACTCCTTCTAAGTTTCGCCGTGCCTGTTCAGGATTTTTCGTAATCCCCATATCTTCCTCTTTATGGTTTTTCTTCAATGGTTCCTTGTGAAATTAAATCAGCCAATTTACTCCTGGATCATTTTAAATATATCCCAAAAATATAAACTCTGACCTGAAAATAATTGTCAGAGGGCTTTCTTTTTGTTGGGTTTAATCCTCGCTTTTCACCTAATTTCAAAACATCGTTCTGTAGCACCAAAAATCAAAGACCTTTAATTATTAATGATGTCTGTGTTAAACTGTTTCTTTTATGTTACTATGGAAAATTTATCGTTGTGTAGAGATAAATTTTAAAACTTTAAGAGAAATTTTGTAACATATTGTCCCGACCGAGCCCTTGCAAGTGATAGTTGGCTTGGAACCAGGAAGGCTTTATTCAGCAAGAAAAATGCTAAACATCAAAATAAGGTAATTACCTTTGCAATAACAGACAAGGTAAACTTATTCTGTGTGTCAAACCCCATTTGAGAATATGGTTAATCCTGAAGATATAGCTTGTCTGTCAACTGTAATAAATTCAAGCTTGGGAGCCACAATGTCCTACCAGGTTATTACTAGCTGAAAATGAGCTCGGTCTTTACCATTTTATTTAAAGTTTCAAAAAAGCAGCAATATAAAATCCCTGTTGTTAATCTTTTGGAAATAAAACAAACATTCTAGGTAAAACGTTAACCTAATTTTTATTTGTAAGTTGTACTCATCAATTAAACTTGTTGTCATTTGATATTTACTAAGTGTTTGAGGACAAGTTAAGGCTTACTAAATTAATTAATTTTTATCAATATCCTACAATTTTATGCTTTAATCATTTTAAAAACATTTTTTGCTTATTTTCAAACTTAATATTTTTTAATGTACAAGAACCTTTCCAATCAAACAAATGTAGGGGTCTGTCATTTAATGATTACTGCTGGATTCCAGAAATATATTGCCAGCATGGGTGGCACCCAAGACTTGTTGGATAACAAAATTAACCGCTTCAAATACACAAATAGCGAGTTTATTAAACGGATCTTGTCATTCATACTTAAAAGTGCACAAATCATAAATCTTATTTAAGTCATCGTCAAATACAAATCCTCTTGTGTCTCTTCATTTCTTTGTGTTCTTTAGAAGCATCTGTCAGACGAGGAATTTTACGATATTTTTGGCATGACTCATTACGAGTTTGAAGGAAAACCAAAATGGCGTCAGGAAATGTTAAAAAGGAAAGTTAATTTGCTGTAAATTAACTCAGATATAAAACTGACCAGTGAAGAAAAATTGAGATTTCTTCGGTACCCTTGTAGAATAGTGTTTTCTTGCCAAAACTTAAATACTTTGTTAAATATTTAAACTTAATTTGGTAGGTTATGCTACATCTAATAATTTAAATGACTGCTAATGAGCACGTATAAGTTACTTTCAACTCTATTGTGTTCGCATTAAATGATTTGATTTAAAGACACTCGTAATGTTGGCCTTCAATGCACAAAATATCATGTTCTATTACGAACACAGACAATAAGCTGTTAATATTGTATAACCACAGAATTTTGCTATGTAATATTTTGGATCACAACAGGAATGTATCTGGACAACTGCAATTGTTGCTCAAACAGAAGGCAAATTTTCAATTAGCTGCTTTTGACATTTGTAGATTACTTCAGATCTTTATACTGGGGTATGTTTTGGAGGTTTAAAGCAAAAGGGTCTTGAATTAAATTACATTGGTGCTGGCGGCGGAAATTCAATCATTCAGGAAATTCTTGCGCCGTTGGGCTGGTATATAACTATAAAGTAGGACAAATTGAGTAACCCTTTTGAAGAATATAACGCTCCTAATTCTAACGATTCTAACTTACCCTTTGACTTCCAGTGGCAACCATATCCACACTGTTTTTTTTATTCTCTGTGATTTTAATTTTTTTTATCCACATGTATATTTTCTTTATTATTACTTCTTTCTTTCTGCGTCTTATCATAGATCAATTCTTGCCTTTGTTACCGCCATTGTCCCTATTCTTAATGTTTGTCTCTGTGCTCGCTTGGTCCCAGTTCTCCTTCTCTGTATTTATGTATGATCTATGTAGTACTTATTCTCCATTCTGTCGTGTGACTATGGCCTTGTAGGTCGAAAATTCGCAGATCGATAGTTATCTTCTTCAAAAAGGCGATGAAGTTACAAGTGTTTGTACTATGAACAATAAGGAAAAGGGAGCTATTGATCCTTTATAGCCACAGACCTAAGGAATCGCAACTTTATGCAGAATAAGGGAATGAACTACTTGAAGTAGCCATATGACATTTAGTTTTGAATCCACAAATTTTCAACCTTACTTCAGCAATTTAAGCTTTCACGAAGAAGGGTGTTTGCTGTCTTTGAGAACATTCACGAGAAAAACGCAACACCATGATTTCCAAAAAATTCTGGTGACTTGCGACTATAAACTATCCGATTTTTTAGTCCTTTTTTTCACTACAACTCAACCAAAACACAAAGCACAAATCATAGAGAACTGAAGGAGACATGACCAAGTCACTAAAGCAACTTGGAATAAAATCACACAGACAAAAACGTTTACCTTGGAGCCTGACGATGGGAGAAGGATTACTCGAAACGTAGCTCAGGAAAAGCTATTGACTCATGTGGCATGATCAACACCATTTTCCATGGCTTCTACTGACTAGAACTTTTAAGTACTTTTACTTTATTGCAGCCAAAATGTTTATTATTTCAGTAAATGAGCAACAGTAAAAGACAGACTGGATCCGTTCCTGGTATCGTGTATAATGGTGGGAATTAGCTATAATTTTCACAGACTTAAACTGTATTTAATGCTTTAAGAATTACAAATGTCCCACGGGCACGCACTACGCCTTGCATAATATTTAACATTTAAATTTGACTTAACCAAGGATGATGTAATTGTAATATTTGTTTATTTAAAGTGATAAATAGCATGTGGATTTCATAATGGTCGAGGACAGAGAACTACGTTGTAGTAATGTTTTCAATTATTTTAAAAACAAAAAAGTAAACTTTGTTTTTTCACTCTTTCATGTTCTGTATATTTCTCTACCATCGAGTCTTGAGATGTTCGAGAAAGAGTTGAAACCAATGCAAGTAAATTTTTGAATTTACGAGAAAATTTTACGGACCAGATCTATTGTGAAAACGTTAAGGAAACGTAAGCTACGGTTAGTAAACGTAGATAACAATTTGCATATTCTTATTTGCAGAGAATACCTTAAAACAAAATTGATATCTTTTTTAATCTTAGCAATTTATTTATTCCTCTGGGCAATATGATCAAAATATCTCTTCCATGTTTTGTAGACTGGTTTCGTTAAAACAACTGACATGCTATTTATTCTTTTTTCATACCCAAAACAAAAGTTGAGATGGTTCAATTAAAGATTTAAAGAACTTTTTAACGCATAAATTTAAGACGGTCATGTTGTCACATACTCAAGCACTAAGGCATTGCCTTATGTGCTAAACATAACTATTACACATACCCATAACACACATTGTTCATCTTCATTATTCATATGTTATCGCTACAATTTTATATCTCCTTTGTATACGGTCTTCCCTTCCACCTGAGACCATCAACACAAGCTCCATGAACAACTGTTTCAGTTGCTAAATGTTTTTAACATTTTGAAGATAAATTTTGTATGCCAGAATCGGCTTCATTGTAAATTTGAAAGTGTTCAACGTCTCTACAAATGTCCCTGATGGTCAATTGGGATC
The DNA here is from genome assembly GCA_024741275.1 of Chironex yamaguchii. Taxonomy (NCBI): domain Eukaryota; kingdom Metazoa; phylum Cnidaria; class Cubozoa; order Chirodropida; family Chirodropidae; genus Chironex; species Chironex yamaguchii. The sequence goes on along the minus strand of JANTCA010002281.1, from coordinate 2,054 downwards.
ATAAATCTCAAAGTGAGCGTAAGGGAATGACATAGGTTGAATGCGACTTCTATTGAGGATCATAAAATGGTTTATTTGTTAGTTTGTACGTTTGTGTGTTGGTATGGTGTGTATGTGTATGTGTATGGTGTGTATGTGTGTGTATTGATTATATGTTGGTGTATGTGCACGTGTGTGTATGTTGGTGTGTGTATGTTGGTGTGTGTATGTTGATGTGTGTATGTTGGTGTGTGTATGTTGGTGTGTATGTTGGTGTGTGTGTTGGTGTGTGTGTTGGTGTGTGTATGTTGGTGTGTGTCTAACGCCGAATGTTCTCATGAATTACTGAACCGATATAAATTTTCTGGCGCGCATTAAGTAGGTCGCTGCCACTCTGGACTGGCTTTTCCTATTTCGAAAATTTCGCAATTTTGATTTCTTGTAAATTTTTACCAAATTCTTAAATTTTTCTCCCAATTTTTATCCCTAAAGTTACCTATGATCAATTTTAGAGCGTAAAGTCCAAATCTACAAGTTTTTTCCCCACCACCTCTTGCTCGAGAGAAATCCGCGAAAAAGTTCGCCAGAAACCTTCCATTGATTTGTAGCCTTGCTAGAGGGACTAGTTGATCTTGTTTTCAGGTTCCTGGTTATCAAACATTTATCATAAAAAGGACTGGATTTAGCAACTCTAGCTTCAGTGTTGTAGCAAAAGGTAGGTCGCCATCTTAGAGTGACACACAGTGACAGAACAAAGTACTGTATCTCTTGACTCCAGATGTCCACATGGAAATTTGTATCATACAGTTTTTTATAAGACACTATAGATGGTATATTGCTACTCAATGAAACAACGTGCTAATCTAAAGATCTCTAATGCTTTTAAATACATTTTGAATGGTTAATATTGTTGGTTGATATTTCATCAGAAATTCACTATGGTAGCAAGGTAAATTTATGATGTTAAAGTGCAAATCGTGTGACCAGAAACGAGGAATAATACAACAGAGATCGGAACGATACGCTTGCAGAACAAAATCTTAAACTATCGCCTATTGATTCGTATTGCGTTTTCAAAATCGTTCTCAGAGTAGACAGCTAATCCAATGGCTGCTAATGACAAAGGGTTGTCAAATTTTGTTGTTTTGATAAAGAGTGCATAGATGAACACGCTGAGATAGAGAACAGTGTTGTGAGTAATTAAAGCTGCTTCAAAGGTGTTTCAAGGATTCTAATGTTAGCTGCTTGAAAGGTGTTTCAAGGGTTCTAATGTTAGCTGCTTCAGAGGTGTTTCATGGGTTCTAATGTTAGCTGCTTTACAGGTGTTTCAAGGGTTCTAAAGTTAGCTGCTACAGACGTCTTTTAATGGTTCTAATGTTAGCTGTGCCAGAAATATTTCAAGGAATCTAATGTTAGCCGGGTCAGAGGTGTTTCAAGGGTTCCAATGTTAGCTGCTTCGGAGGTGTTTCAAGGGCTCCAAGGTTAGCTGCTTCAGAGGTGTTTCAATGGTTCTAACGGTAGGTGCTTGAGAGGTGTTTCAAGGGTTGTAATGTTAGCTGCTTCAGTGGTGTTTCAATGGTTCCAATGTTAGCTGCTTCAGTGGTGTTTCAATGGTTCCAATGTTAGCTGTGCCAGAACTATGTCAAGGATTCTAATCTTAGCTGGGTCAGAAGTGTTTCAAGGGTTCTAATGTTAGCTGCTTCGGGGGTGTTTCAAGGGCCCCAAAGCTAGCTGCTTCATAGGTGTTTCAATAGTTCTAATGTTAGCTGCTTGAGAGGTGTTTCAAGGGTTGTAATGTTAGCTGCTTCAGTGGTGTTTCAGGGGTTCTAATGTTAGCTGTGTCAGAGGTGTTTCAATGGTTCTAATGTTAGCTGTGCCAGAACTATTTCAAGGATTCTAATGTTAGCTGGGTCAGAGGTGTTTCAATAGTTCTAATGTTAGATGCTTCAGAGATGTTTCAATGGTTCTAAAGTTAGCTACTTCAGTGGTGTTTCTAGAGTTCTAATGTTAGCTGCTTTAGAGGTGTTTCAGAGTTCTAATTTTAGATGCTTCATAGGTGTTTCAAGGGTTCTAAT
>JANTCA010002280.1:0-11443 GCA_024741275.1 Chironex yamaguchii | reverse complement strand
TTTGGCTTAAAGTCTTACTTTTGTATTTGTTTTTACACGCACTTTTAGGCTCAGTAATGAAACTTCCTTAACTAAAGACCAAATACAAAAACACAAACTCCTTAGCAGGGAGATCTAAATTGATTAATAAACTTTCAGTACTCTACCTAAACGATAAGAAATTCGCAGATCTTAGCCTCGATAAAGGAACTATTACAATATGCTGTGTCTATTTCTACAAAAAAGCTAAAACCACTTGCATTACTTCCTCTACTTGTGAAATATTTTCCAAAACTTGGTTGTTAAAATATGTAAACAAAATTTGACCATCATCCTTTGGTATTAATGAACTTCTGCTCTCTATAAAATTCAACACAAAATTTTGTCAGAGATGAAGAAATTGTTGGTACTGAGAAAGTATTGGTTTCTTATAAAACTGACAATTTACCCCAGCTGAAGCTTGGCCCCCCAAATAATCAGTAAAGTGTCCGCCAATGCTTCCTCCCTTCCGGCCTACCATATTTACATTGTCCATACGGAACACTTTTTGCTATCCATTGTTTATAAATGCAACACGATATAAAAACTTCGATTCAGACACAGTAAGTAGTGCGCCATCTTGTCTTCAAAAATATTGACGTTGAATAAAACGCTCTTGGCCTATCTAATCAGAATAAAAAACACACGTCTTTTCTCTTTTGCATACGCACATTTGCTTCAACATGACATGCTTGAATCCAAAAGACCCTGATAAGCATGGAAGTTACGTTTTACCTGGTAGAAGTAAGGGTTTGGTTCCGATTCACCTACGCCATTGAAATCATCGATGTTGATCACTTGAAAGTCATAAAAAAAGCCAGGATTTGACAATTGATACTCGTCCCAGGCCATTATATGACTTAAGTCGCCAAGATTGTCATATCGCCAGCGATAAAGATTGCATAGACTAAAACAAACAGAATATGACAGAGTAAATATCTGGATGTTATTTAAACATAGGCTGAAATATTATATATATATATATTATATATATATATAATAGATAAGATATGATAAGATAATATATATAATAGATATATTCATATATATCTAGCATCAAATAAAGCTGAAAAACAAAGGAAAAATTGAATTATTGAACTTCGCCCTTTTCCAACCGCTGGATTTCTGCTCGTGATAGCAAGGACTTGATAAGTCCTTTACAAAAACCTTTCGTATTCGAATGGCACATCGATTTGAGTGCAGGGTTTTGAGTTTAAGGAATTGTACGTTCAATTTCCCTCAGCTTCCTCTTAGTGCGACTATTGTGGTAATACTCCACTCGTGAGTAATATATATAGAAATGTATTGACGTGTCTAAGTTCAATCGACACTGCTCATTAGAATTGAAATAATTCCTCAATAAATACACAGAAATTGTATTTAACGATTCATTTTAGCGCGCGCGCATGTGTATGTTTGTGCTAATAAACGGAGAAGACATATCTAATACCTGTCTATCCCTACAAGCCTGTTTCGTGATAAGCTGGCTCTGCAAGGAATTTTTCGGTACAAATACTTGTGACTTTTCGATGACACACTCAATGTTTTCATACTATTACTGTCCGTACGTGTGACAGTGGCGAAGTGTACAACAATAATTGTAGGCAGTTTCCAATAAGTAGGCATATATTCATTTGTTAACAGTTTCTGGTTTTTGTTCATTGTGGTGTCATTGATGTAGTTAATTGTAGTTGAAACGCATTTGTAATAGTTTTTAGTGATCTGCTAAAAATAGTCATGCAGCTGTAACTGAATTAGATGATATTTATGTGACAATGCATTCATTACACTCCATATTGATTGTTTACAGTCATCACAAAAGCGTATACGAAGAAAATGTTCCCGTTTTCAAGAAATATACAGAAGCAAAACTCAGGCCAATCGGTGCTGTACACTTTATCAAATCAAAACAATTGTCGTGAGGCTAATATAAAGTCAACAAAATCCACAACATCAAAGTAGATGAATTTTAGCTCTGCTGGCAAGGATAACAATTTATCCACGAATTTGTGACCTTTACAATCTGCGACTTTTTTTTCAGTTATGGAAAAACTTCTCACGGTCTGCTCGTGACCTTGGGATTAGGTGAACTTACAGCAACTATATTGATTCCCTTGTCCCACACAGTTGAAATTTAGTAAAAAAACCTCGGAAGAAACTTACGTATACGTATATTATGTATTACGTATACCGAATTGCAGTCAAATTTCACATATATTTCTTTCGTGTATTCCTCCATGCCTTATATTAATGTGGCTTGCTCCTTACTTTTTATATAACGTTTTCATTCCAAAAATGATGATTTTAAGCCAACACAAGTTTCGACGCCCTTCTCTTTAAAACTAACCAGACAAAGAAACCATATCTAGCCTATTTACCTCTAGCACACCGTGCTAATTAGGACAAGTGGTAGCTGTTATAAAATTCATGAGCATCAACAAAGTCGTCGTTTCAATAGACGTCGCGTCTGTGATTACTTAAAAGTGATTATCGAAGTGCTGTTACTATTAAACACCATATATTTACATGCAAGACAGTGTTGGCATAGGGATCTCTAGGAATGTGACATTTTTTGCTAGCCAAAGCATATGCATCAACAAATTAGATATTGACTATCTACGCAAAGACAGTGAATATTAATTATTGTCTGTCACCCACCAACAACTCTAAATTAAGGCACTCTACAGTGCCAAGCAATAGTTATGGTAACACGTGAATATTAAGTAGAAGACTCTATGCCCCACCTTGAAAGCTTTTGTCTCACTGTCAAGTTGTGAGGAATGAATTTAGGGAACGTTTCATTTGATAACGCAGCAAATTCAACAAGAAAAAAATCAATCGTACCATCGTTTAAGTAAGTAGATCGTTAAAGGCTATGATACACTAATTAAACATTGAAAATGTTTGAACAGTGAATCTCACAAGTTTAAATTGTCGGACGTTAGAACTTACGCTTGTTATTAACAATGTTATTTAGAGACCTAAAAGATATTTTTTTCGCTGTGTGATGAACATAGGACTTTTACATGACTTTTAGTGGAATGCTCTAAGAAGAAAATTGAAAAGCATTTCTTGGCTTATAAGATTGCTTTCTAACCTCTCTTACTTCTTTTTGAAGATAAAGATGATTATGATGACAACATGACGATTAAGAAGCTCAAAAACAACATTTAAGTCTCACAACCGAATTACAATAATCGTAAAAATTCATGAGTTCCAAGCATAGGATAATGGGATCATTTTTGCTCGCGAAATGCAGTAACGCCAATTTATTAAGTAATTATGCAGAGAGAGTTTCCTTAACAATAACCCTTTTTATACCAGTTCCCCTCACGAGTTCTCTTGCAGAATGCAGCTAATGAGGTACATGCTCCCAATTTGAGTGAAATGCGACGGAAGTTGAGGGGCCAGGCCTAAAATAGCGACATACAAACATTGCGGATTTACATTCCATTGTCCGTGTGTCCACTTTTAAGTAATTATACCTATGCGAATACATTACACGTATTAAATGACACGTAAATTACACCGTCTTTTTAGAGTCTTTTTAGGTTACGACCATTGAATAACAAATAGCATGTATAAACAAATTGTCTGTCTTATTGACGCAAACGTACAATCTATACTGTCACTGAATAGAAAACTCAAATGATGACGTCATAAACATCTATTTTTGGAATTTCTGGATTTGAACCCCCTAGTTCGAGAATTTACCTTTAAATAATCCCAAATGTAAAATAATACACAAATATGTAAAAGATTATCAGGAATATTCCAAATCGATTGTTAATTCATTTCCTATCAAAGCAGTGAATTCCAAACCTGGTTCATGATGTAATGAACCCAGCCGATAATACAGTGCTTTCTATAGGAAATCGTAAATATTCCAGTTGCCATTTCTCAGACACACGTTTCGTCATATTAGAATGAAATTTGACAAATTTGTCAATTTTTTTTTAGTTCTTTGAGAACCAATGATCAAAATTTTGTAAATTCTAAAAATGGATGTTTTATGATGTCACACTTTACCACTCTATTTAAAAGTACAAAGGGCAAAAGTATTGTTAAATTAGAAGGTGTAACTTGGTACTATGTGGCTCATAGTGATTAATTAACATTGAAAATCAAAACTTAAAACTACCTCAAAATCTTTGGCATTATACTTTAAATTTATCTACTGTGACTATGGCTTGATGTTCGTGGACAAACGACCACCAATTCGTTCGAATTCGTATGGTTATCTACAGCAGTTAGACAAGCGGACAAACAAACGAAAGGTGACAAAGAGATATTTTGTTTACCTTGACCTTGCCCTCCCCTGTGCGTCAAGCTCAACGTAAGGCACACCAAGTCGTACGAATCTTGCGAAAAGCGATTGTTCCATGTTAGAAAACTTTTGAAATGCCATATTTTTTATCACAGGTGGTAACTGAAATAGTAAGATAAGGTAATCAAGGAGTATCATAAAGTAACAAAATGGTTGCCACAAACGAATAAAGCAGACATCCAAGGAAGAGCTATCTAACGACTGCTGGATTCAAAGAATTCCAAGAAGGGCGAGAATGTCTCGCCTCAAGTGTGGCACACTAGCTTGGAATTGCATCTTTAACAACTCACCTGATGATGATCTCCGATGAGAATAACCCGCTTTAATCTGTTGTATCCATCCTCAGGATTCTACACGAACATGAAATATTTCATTGACATTCAAGAGTAGCAACAGGCGTAGAAACAGTAAAAGCAAATGTAGAGACAAAGAACAATGCCGTAAATTGTCAATATGTCCGTCTAACCGACTTACCAAAACGAAGAGCCATGGGGTAAGTTAATTAATAAACAGTAAAAATATATAATATGCAACTTTACAGCCCATTTGAAGAAAACTATCCAACCGCGAATTTTCGACATACAGGTTCCATGCGTCTGATATGTGTATATGTCTGTGTGTCTGACTCTGACTGACTGCATAAATGACTGACTGCCTGTAATCATTTTCTTAACGGACATTTGTTGTTATTCATACAACATATCCATACCTGTAACATTAAAGGTACAAATGTCTCTATTTCAAGAATTTGCGCTGCCTCTTCCATCAGTACATTGTCATACTAAGAAAGTAAACAAGATAATACAAAATCTTGAATACCATGTCAAGTCAAAATAATTTACACAGATTGATAACTGCAAAGATCTAAAACAAAAGAAAGCACACACCAAATAGACAAGAGCATTGGCAATTTTCTAATAGAATATTAAGTTGTCCTATCCTCAGGATAAATGATAAAGCCTTGCTATTTCCAGATCAAATAAATACCTTCGATTGTTTCCAGGATGGATGCTAGCGTTTTTCAATTTCTAAGTTGAATAAAGAAATCTTGCTACTTAAAAGATGAACATTGGAAACCTCCTATTTCCAAGTTAAACAAAGTTTTATTTCTAGGATAATTGCTAGTTCATCTCTGTTTCCACAATGAATGCTACCGTATTACCAAGGTCGAATTCAGGAACCTTACAATATCAAGGATAAATGTTGGAACCTTACTATTTTAAGGATGAATACTGGAGTAATGCTTAAAACGTGCTTTCTAGGGGTTCAATGCATGCTGTGTAGACGAATGCTGTAAAGTACAACTGTGGCTTAAAAATTAGCATGTACTCTACTATGCAGATAATAATTAGGGAAAAATATTAAAATCGGTTTCAATCAAGTAAGTCTAGGTCAAATACAACACTTCTCGAGATAGGTAAGACCTTAATGTTAATCACCTGTGCACTATTTAACTTAAAAGTACTAAGAAAATAGTCATTTTCTTACCGCCATTAAATGTTACATTAAAACTGCTAACACAAATCAAATATCTCAAGTACAAAGGAAAGCCGAAAGATACTCTTTAAATTAAGGATGATCTGCCTCCTTTCCTAGTAAGTCTTAAATCCACTATTTCTGTTGCTTTTGGTATTGGATGACCACAATTGTGTAACGCCAGCCTCGTTGTACTTGACCCGTGCCTCCATACCACTTACATCAGTTAGTACTTTGATAAATCAGCGAGAAAATGTACCAAGCATTAAGGCAATTACACTCAAAAAATAAAGTAATAACACAGACCTTGAAATTAAGATCTACTAAATCCCTTCTCTTCAATGCAGCATGAGTACAGGTCATTGCGATTATCTTGGCTGTCTTAATCAACAGGTACTTGGATCTGTCCAATCCTTGTAAAAGCAGATAAGACCACCAGGATCACGGAAAATGTAGAGAACATCACATTTACCATCAAGCACACTATAAAGTTGGGATAAGTTTAAACTGCTAATTTAAAATAAACATCATAAACACCAACATCACCATTATCATTATCATCAATCATCATCATCAATATTATAATCATCATCATCATCATCATCATCACCATTATCACCATGATCACCATCATCGTCACTACCATCATCACCATCATCATCATCACCACCAACACCACCACCAACACCACCACAAGCAGCAGCACCACCAGCACCACCACCACCAGCAGCAGCACCACCAGCACCACCAACACCAGCACCACCATCATCATTACCATCACCATCATCACCATCATCACCACCACCACCCATTATCACCATCATCATTTATTTATCGGTTAAAAATTTCATAAAAAGTACGTACCACTTCGAAGTAATTCAAATGCTCTGTATTCCTGCAACGAAACGGAAATGTAGAAAACAATGAAAATTATTCACTCCAAAATAAATGAACTCAACCTTTTTAAGTTACTATTCTTTTATTCTAAAACTTGTCTATCTGAGTTATTTTCTGGTCTGTTACGGAAAGAACAAAATTTTGAAATCGACGAGTAACGCTTAACTAGCCTAGGTTGACGGGAGTGGGTGCGGGCGTTAGTGGCGGAGTCAAAACTATATATCTTACCTCAAGTTCCGTAAAAATTTTCTTCAAATGACGAAAGCAGCCCTGAAAAGGAAGCACAGGAGATAGCGAGGTCAAGTGCACTTCATTTCATCACGTTTGTTTTAGCCATCCTATCTAGCGTTTGAATAAGAACGGTTCTCCTATTTCGGATGTCGCAGGATTGTCATCCGTTCATTTGTATGAACATATCTGAACTTTTTGACGAAAATACACCATCATTTTTTGGTTTCGTTCAGGCGTGGCTATCAACAAGAAACTGAAAAGTCACAAGGACCTTCTATTTCCTAATTTCACCTTCTTTGGACGACAATAACACACCGATAAGTTCCACGTTCTTTATGTCTTCCACAGTAGCGTATCACGCGACATTACGCAAACTGGTAAATTATATAACTTACGAATAACTTTTTACGACACTTGATTGAACTGATGGATACTTCCTCGGGATCAGAATCAGCGTATTAAATAGAAATAAGGAATCAATTTCATACTGGTAACAAAAGCACCTTAAATGTGAACCCTACATTTGGAAACGTGACAATACAGAGCACATAGTGTTTTCATAAAGAATGGGTATGATAGAAAAACCTTACAAATCTTGATTGGGCATTCTTGTCACCCACACTCTTAAGCGGGGTTCATCATTAAACAAACATACGTTCTGAATGCAGCTGCCATATCAAAACATTCTGTGGATCACTTTTGTTACCATTACGAAATAAGCAGTTTAAACTAATTACACTGCGGTTCCAACGAGCATCATGGTCTCGTTAACATAACTTATCTTTAAGCAATGGCGTTCCTTTCAAAGCAACATACTGAGATTCAATTTTCCGTGAAGATGCTATGGTTCATACATTCTGCCTTTGTTCCGAGATCTGTGAAATTACAGTCACTGCTGTGGTTGGAAATCAGTTGACTAAGGGGTAGATGACGTCCACACCCTACCATGAATAGGGTAGCAGACAATGAAAAACGAAAATTCGCGTTGCCTTCCACTTCAGTTGACCATTTTCTTCTTCTGAATCTTCTTCATCTTGCAATCAGAAGATCCACAATGTTACACACACAAATGGCTTCATATATAAACTGAAGAAAAGGCTGACAATTGTGACTAAACAGACTAAAAATAAATGAGTAAAAAGAAACCCTTCCTACCTCAGCAATTTCATAATCCTCCTCATAATCACGACCCTTGAAAATGGGCTAAAACAAAGCAAAAAATATCAACTGAAATTACGTTATGGTAACCGGCCACCTGAGCTTTCAATCAACTCCTTCCCCCTCTGATAAGCTGAGCAGCAAAACAAAAAAGGAAAAAAAAATTCTCCAGGGCCCACGTCATACGTACCGGGGTCCTTCCCTCCAATTTTTTGATCTGTAAAAAGTATTTTTAAAAAGGACTAGTTTTTATATTCTAATATACATGCACTTGTTAAGAGAGCGCAATTTCAGAGAGTTCAAGCCACTGCGAAATGGAATTTAAGAAATACGCAGTTTAGCTCGCTTGGAAAGGCGTCAGTTTTGTAGTCGTAAGATCCGGGTTTGAACCTACGTTGGTCACAATCGTAACTGTACTCACTGGAAGGTATTTTGTGTTACTGAGGTCATTAGCAATTAATGACATTGTTAATCAATAGAACTCGAACTTTCTAGTGTTTCACAGAAAAATATTGCAAACAACTTTTGACTGTCAAGTGTTCCTTTATATTGTTCCATCACATGATCTATGAGATAAGCCGCATCTCTAACCTGCCCAATCAGTGAACAAGGAAGTTATAGGTTGCCAAATCATTTAAACCAGTTCCTGAAACTTATGCTATAAAATACAAAATGGAAATCTTTCTGCTGTCAGTAGTCATAGATTAGTATTTTACTGACTAAAAACAAACTTGCTAATATGCAAAATGAGGAAAAGTTTAATTTTTTTCGGTACTGTGCCGCCATACGTGGCATCCCATCCCAACATAAAACACCACACCCTTTTAAAAAAATACAACCTCATTAACTATTTTTTTGAGTTACATTATTGGGTACCCATCAGATGACGATCATCAACCTGCTAAAGTTGAAGATCGTTGCAGAATGTATGATGCAGTGGATTCTAACATCCAAGTCATTCTGTCAATATTCGATATAGCAAGGCCTTTACCGACATTCCCGAGGTGCAAAACATTTACTGTGACGACATAAATTTTAGTACATCAAATACAGAACAAAGAGTCTAGAAAACAATATGCGTCAAAGAAAAGCCATCAGATATTGAAGAAATGGTCAATGTCCTTACAGGTTATGAAGAAAGCTCTTAAACTTCTATTATTCCTTAAAGTAACATATGCAACACAAGAATGGTCATTTGCAATCACTACAAAGTTCACAAACCTGGGGTGCATTCTGAAAGTAAATCTTAAAAGGAAACCATTCTTCCACGGACTTCACATCTTTTCCCTACGGAATGAATTCAAAACTTTGCATTAAAAACCGAGATAACGATAATTTGCAGTCTGCATTACATCTGTTGATATCACAAAGCCCGTTCACAGGAATTCTGTACACCTCATTAACGATTTTAGTATTCATACTACGTACTTTCTGGGGTATAATTGGCCTGTACGGCATTGCGGCTTGTACCACAAAGCGGCTTGAACGAAAGTGCGCCGTCCTGCTTATCTTGGTCAAAATGTAATACCGTTGCAAAATAATTTAAGTGCGACATAGCTGTAATAGCCTAAGAGAGAGGGGCTGATGCGTCCATGCAACTAATATGAAGGCTTTTCACAAATTCAAATCTTAGAATCTTAGAATGCGGCTTATACTCACTAAAATGCGGTATAATACGAGCATAGGCTATACAAGGCATTCGAGAAAAAATGTTTATGAGGCAAGGGTAATGATCAAGGCACGAGGTCAGGTTGTAATTCGGTAAGGTTTACGGAAGTCTCACCAAGATTGACACAAACTAGCTGTACATTTTTACGATTATCTATTTGCATTTTGAGGACCACCTGACTCACAGAAAGGTAAATACGATATTTTGTACAATTTAGGAATGAAGCCCCCTAAAAATTAGGTCAGATAAAGAACCTAGCCAAGCAGTTAAAAGTAAGTCTCGGTCTCAGCCAAATAAATGGCTTTATTAAATAACTTCACATAGCACATGGATCTTTAGTCGTGTTTTTGACAATGATACTGTCTCCAACGAACATTCTTATCAATCTTTTCTCCACACATTTCAGTCCCAAGCCTTTCTCTATTCATAATTTCTTCCTCTCAGTTTACCACCTGATCCAAACCTTTTGGACATATAATTCGCCAGGAAGTTGCTACCGGTATATGCAGAGTTACAATTTTAGTCTTTTGGTATACATTCGGTGGCAAGAACAGAAGTAAAATTATGATTGTAACTAACCGAGAGTAAAACCCGGGTCTTACATCTGCAATTTTGACGCCTTTCCTACCGAGCTAAACAGAGACCCGAGTAGGACGGTCCAGTGGTCACAATCATAATTTTACTTCTGTTCTTTACACAAGACCATCTTGTCCACCTCTATATATAAAATCCAAAGCACCCAAGTATACAAACAATGTATGCTTTATGAGAATCGTCACCTCCAGTTGTAGTGAATGTTTGTCTCATAATTCTCATACCCAAGTTAATTCAGTTTGGTGTGGTATAAGACTTTTTCCTTGTCCAAAAGTTAATACGTAAGTGACTGTACTGAATGATATCAATTAAAACTCGATACAAAATGGAAATGTCAAATTCTTGGCAAAGCTTCAATGTCATCTTTCAGCTTCTCTTGTTGCTTTTATGTTGTGCCTGAGCACCCGTGGCCAACTTAAGCACGTGGCAATCGACACATGCCGAGAGGAAAATAAAGGTGGTAGTCAAAAAAAAAGACAACGTGGAAGTCCTTTTTAATGTGAATGACATCTCGTGACATCAGAGGCCGGCTAAGTTTACCGAACTATATTTTCTATACATTTTAAACTATTCCCAATAAAGTTCAATCAATCAAACATAACGCTGCTCTTCAGGTACCTTATTCTTGAGTTTGCTTTGGTATTCCTCCCATCTTGATACGACCTGAAGTAAAACACCAAGAGATACGTCAAAGCAAATGAACTAAAACTGCTTTTTTAATATCATTAAGAATATACAGCCTAAAAACAGGAAGATGGAAATGTTTATTTGCCAAAGAAGAACAATGCAACTAAGACATCGAACGAGAGAGAGTTACTGGCTAATTTGACTGACCACGATTTCAATCCTGTATTAGTAGTAGCAGTAGTAGTAGTAATAGTAGTAGTAGCATTTGTGGTAGTAGTAGTAGTATAAGTAGTAGTATTAGTAGTAGTAATAGTAGTAGCAGTAGCGGTAGTAGCATTTGTGGTAGTAGTAGTAGTATAAGTAGTAATAGCAGTAGTAGTAGTAGTAGTAGTAATAGTAGTAGTAGTAGTAGTAGTAGTAGTAATAGTAGTAGTAATAGTATTGGA
>JANTCA010002279.1:0-11444 GCA_024741275.1 Chironex yamaguchii | reverse complement strand
TGGTCTACACAATTCTCAAATGTTCGACCGTAAACACGTAATGAAATGCCAAATATATTTGCTAGTTAAACTACTTAACGTATGTGGCATATTTGTTTTACAAAGAGCACGACGTAAGTATGCAATGTGATGACATAAAACGGTCGTGTCTGGAATCTCACTTTAGAATGCATGCAAGTGAGGTACATAAATCAAAGAACGATCCACCTGGAATATAAACTAATTGCGAAGTGTCGTTTTAAAAAAATTTGGCTCCTTGAGATAGGAGAGAGGCAACTGTGGAAGCTTAAATTGTGGATTCCAGCGAAAATACTTTTAAGGTATCTCATTTTACCTTTATTGAAAAAAAGCAAAAATTTCTTTTTCTTGATGACTGGTTTGGAGAACGCATAAAGAAAGCTAGAAGTACTTTATGAGCTGCCAAGCCAGTATTATTATTCAAACAACATGGATTTTCATTTCCAAATACAGTAATTGGATTATCCCAACAAAGACTTCCTTGCTAGCACCATGAAGGTTTCATTACCGAAAAAGTTATCCAGAATCCAGACGGTGACAGATATCACCAAAAACCAATCAGTTCTAAATTAGCCAATTTCTGACCTATCCTGAAAGTTTCGTCAAAGTCCATCGGTAACTTTATGAGTTATGTTGTTCACTAACATACAGACGAATTAACGTTGGCAAAAACACAAAATCCTTGGTGGAGGTAACACCAAGAACACAAAGAACTTCATTTTGCATACGAAATTACACCTTCTCGTCATGTCATCGAATTTCCAATCCGTGGTCCTAACAATAATGGGAGCTGCTAGAATTGTCTTCCTTCTATAAAACGACAACCGAGCTAATCCTGTAACACTTAGTAAACATCGTTAAATAATATTCTCAAGCTTGTAATACGGAAGTCAAAAACCTGAAAAGGTCAAGGCAGCTTTTGTAATGTGAAAATGATGTGTGTTTGAAAGTAATGTATATCATGCTGAATTTACTTATGGTCAACTGCATGAACAGATGGATGAGCACAAATGACTCCCACATGCAACCCTATAAAACCAAAAACAGCACTCTAGAGCATACCAAAGAACGTCCTGACTACATGTAACTGCAAATTGATCATTTTTTGTACCGAATTGCTTGAAAACAAAACGAACAGAAAACTTGAAAAGTTACATCTTGCGAGATGTTGCTCATTTTATAAGCTCTGCTGTTCAGATACTTTTTTATTTCATATTGCATTTTAATTCAATTACTTGGCGTAAACGTCGAGCAATCCTATATTCTACAACAAACTTTCTCTCCATGGTCATTATGACCTTAACCATGACTGTTAAGGCGACTGTTATTGAGGACAATATATTTAGGGTTCAAAGAAGGACATATCCGTATATCTTTAACAAATCGTTTAACACATTAACTTTCTTGGATTAGCTTTTGAAGCTGTCACAATTTTCAAATAATGATTATAAAACAGATGTGATAAAATTAGATTTAAAAAACATGAACTAACATCCTTGGCTTAAATGTTAATTAACAAAATGCCTTCACTTCAACGGTAGACTGCTTTAGAACAGAAAATAAACATATGCAACGTAAAAAGGCATACCTTTTACAACGAGCCTCGTGCTAGAAAAATGCCTCAGTAACACTAGAAGGGGGTACGCGTTTCCCATCTACAAGATGCACGAAATGGTTGTGTTATTTCTAGCTTGACAAAAAAGCTAAAGGCAACCAAACAATATTTGACAAATTAAATTTTAATGACCTAAAATTCTAGACATATAAATGAATTTGCCGAGTGAAATAATAGATTGAACCCGCCATCTAAAACAAACACGCAAATGTATTTTTAAATGGACTAATAACGATCCAAACGTGGACAATTTAAAATGATAAGTTCAAATACAAGCATTCTAACTAGCATTTTGCATCACGACACTCTTCGGAGTATCGGACATCAAAAAGCCCAAACGAATAGTCTGAGCGTAGATGGGCAGAGCAACTGACTGATTTAACTTTACATAAATATTTATATAGACTGTCAATGACTGAATTTAAAATGATTGATATCGCCAATGTCACCAATGGGTCATGAAGTGGAAAAGAGACGCAGATGCAATTGCTGAGTATGACCACATCACACTACCTGGTAAATGTGATATCAAAATGTTTCGAATCATTTATGGCATGGGCTATTAAACATCGGAAGCATTTTGCCAATTTAAACAGCAACCGTCGATCACTCATTTTCCTTGTTGAGACTTCTTAAGACGTACTTGCAGAATTGCACTTCTGAAGAAAGATTAAATATGCTGTAGCTTATTGTAATTTTCATGACGTAGAAGTCAATATAAAGCGAAGAGTGGACCACTTTGCCGGTAATAAGAACAGATGGTTATTGCTTATATAAAAGAACATTTTTAAGTCATTCCTTTTTAACTTTTGGATAATGTTGGGACGCCTAGGCCATTACGTGTAGCTTGACGATTGAAGTTTTTGCTTAAATGGTTGAATCCACGTTATACTAGTCTATTTAGTTTTCATCATTTCTGCTCTTCAGTTTCTTACACAAACAAACTCACATCACCTTAAGTAGTACAGTGACTTTCACTCTTGTAAATTGCTACTTAAATTAATGTAAGTTACGATTCTTCTTAATATTAACAATGGTATCATTCCAGATTTAAACAGACGGGTAGGGAAACCCATTTGGAATTCTGTATATTATACCTTAGAAATATAATCCTTTCCATGTAACATTACTACACATAAGAGGGAAGAGCGTTATAATCTCTGTTGGAATCTATGCTTAAACGCATCTGGCAATGCATGCATAGAAAATTACTCAATTGAAAGAAAAATGCTTATAAAAGATGCAATTACGATAATGATGATATCGTGGCATTCAGACATACACAAACAGCATTCTTCAAATAATTTTAGACTGAAATTAAACGATGGAACGAAGGTGATGGAACGAAGGTGATGAAACGAGAAAACATTGGTGTGTAAACATGTTTAGTAATCGTGTATGACTTAACAGCTCAAAGTGACAAGGTGGTGTCCACAAATTATCTTTTATCTTCTCTGCTGTGCTTTAAACAATGTTGACTGTGCCTCTATCTGACATAGAGGCTCGATTACCATACACAGCAACAACCATCTTGATAAAAGAGGTGTCTGGCGCTGTAGTTTGAATTGCCTTGAAAGAAAAACTTAGCTGTAGTCGTATTGAAGATTGTTACAGAAATAACGCCATATTTCGCCTTGAAATAACATTTATAATTACCGCAAAGCCTAAACATTGTATCTAGCTGGTAAGTTGTGAACTTTATCCTTAACGATCAATTTATCTTTAACCTTGCAATAGTCATGGCCGGCCGTTGTTTGCTAAATGTATTGCATATCTCGCTTGCCCTCTAAATGCAAAAATAACAAGTAAAAAATCATAAATTACACCTTACCACTGTCACTTCATTGCTTTTGAACATTGCTTTTGAATACTGGATTCCCAAGGCGTTTTAGTGACAATCATAAGTAGCTGTTAAACATACAAGTATTTAATGGTCGACCGGTCTTTTTTTATCCAAAGGCAAAGGATTGTCGTGATCACACGAGAACAACATGTGTAAAAAATCAGCAACCAAAAGCGTAGTAAATACTACGAAGGCTGATGTCTACAACAACACACATGAGAGTCACAGCAAATGTTTTATCAAAATAGCTCATGGTGAGGAGATTTTAATACGATCAGTAGGTATGTTAGAAGTCAAATCAGTCGTCCAAAAACCTTTCCAATGAGACCAAGATGACCGCTCTGTCATAAATAGCGACAAAGATGCAGCACTTATTACATCGACTAATAAGGCACCAGTAGCAGCATCGATTTTAACGGGGAAACCAACAGAAAGTCAAAGCTTACTTGTGTCTCATTCATCTGTGCATTGATAAGTTATGATAACATTATCATAACTTCCTTCTTTTTGGCACAATTTTAACAAGGTAGATACAATGGAAAGATTATTTAAAGGTTCATAACAGTAAAATAATGTGAAATATATCACATCATGTTTTAATCAATTTAATCACAATAATAAACAAATTTCATAGCTGTTTATATATAATTTTACGTCTGCTTCAATGCTTTCCTAGCACAACAGAAATGGTGGTGGCAACAGAACACTTCGGGTATTCAAACTTCAATGAAATTTTATCAGTTTGTAGTTGAAATGTTGTTTTAGCATCCTATCTACCTTTTGCCAAGCTATGTCCATCTGATCTCCATTTTCGTGGCTGACAAAATTGACACTTATTTTCAACATATCATACCAGACAAACATTGCCATGTCAATTTCAAACAAGGCAGAAGAAAGGGTTTTCCTTTATATCACACTAAAGGATCATTAAAAATTATTTAATAGTAAACATGCTAGGCAAGATTTTTTACAATTGTCTGAAGCACACTACAAGTAACTTGGCACAGGTGATTTTGCCACAAAATTGTGGCCACAATTGTGAGATAGTAACATACCTGCAATCAAGAAACTTGCCAATTCTGTTCAGGACTACACATACAAAAGGCCTCACTTCACTATGACATTTTAATTTTTAACAGAGCCTTTGTCAATAGCAGTACTTCCTTGTACTTATTAAGTTACGTTGTATAAACATGTGTATCATTATTGATGATAGTGCAGAATTATTGCACTTGCTTTAACTTACAGTCATATCAAAGAAGCACATGTCTTTATTTGTACAAAACAGCATTTTTGGTAGATGTAGTGCTCTTGTAATCAGTAGTACAATGTGTAATCTATAATTAACCATGTCTTGAATGATAAAGAATGTAATTATGGGGGTGGTTATTATTCATGACAGTATAGGGATGATAATGATGATGATGATGATAATGACAACAGTAAGGGACAACAAACCTTAAGCTCTCAGATATCATGAGAAATGACCAGGTCTTTCATTAAGTTTTATTTAGTGGCAAGTCACAAATCAGATGTTTCATAGTAACATTTCATTGGTGACCTAGACTGAATTAGGACAGTGATAAAAATCACATCTTATTTCTACCAGATCTGCATGGAGGAGTCCATGCACACTAAATCATAACTAGCAGATACAATTATATGTAATTTTGTGTTTTGTCATGTTTAGGTTTGTAAGTCAATTGAAATGAGTGTTGGCAGGAACCACAGAGCAGCATTAAGCGCAGTTAGCAAGTTCAGCAATTCAAGTAAAAGTGACTCCACTGACAGACTTTTTCTTCAGGATAGATAGCACTGCTAAAACAGAACACCTTTTATACTTGTATAGAACAAATGAACAACAATACTATAACAAAATAAGAAGGATACATAATGAAGGGCCAACTGACTTTGACTAGCGATTTGACATACAGGGGCAAAGGAGAGTAGAAAACAATAGACAAGGGAGTTGCATCATGAAAAAACAGGAGGGGACCATAATTATCATAGTAATTTGAAAGTGAAACAAAAAATAAGCTAACTTAGACCAACACAAACCAAAATAAAGACAGAACTTTGCCTATCCCCACTGGGAATATTAGTCTAGTTGCACAGTGTAGTGAATATCCCAGAAGTAAATGATAAGTACAAACTAAAGGAAAATAGACAACCTACAGTTGACCCGTATATATGTGCATCTAAACAAGTAATGTAAAATACATTAAATATGCAATAAACAACAAAATGTGATAAATGAATTGTGTAAACAATTTAAAAACAATGTCCATTGTGGTAACTTCTTAGGCGTTGGTGTCGTTAATAAACTTCTGTTGAACTAGAGGCGACAAACACTGAAAACCATTGTGGTACCAACCCAGTTGGTTTTTTCAGGTTTCTTCACTCCTTCACATCCACTGTTCGACCGTGCTGCTGATATCGCTGGAAGTATAGTAGGGATTAGTATTTATTGACAAATAATGATGGAACTGGAACTTGCCAACCTCGTCTAGTGAGCTTATTGCTGTACCCTGGTGTTCACATTGGAGCATTGAGTTTCCCGTAATGGCCAACTCTTGAGATGTGAGTGGTTGCCCAACATCCTCTCTAGTGATATCTGTAACATTTGTAAATGTTAGATAAGCCGATTCAACAATTCTATTAGAACAATACCGATCGTTTCATCCTGGTGCCAACCCTCCAGCAGTTGGCTAACATTGAATAGGCATAATTTGCATCAAAGCTGTTCAAAGCTGGACAGTGGTATCATGAGCACATCGGCTTTCATCTCCTTGCTCAGGCAATACAGAATGTGCATGTCTTTGTCGATGACAGCTTGCTGCATGTAGTGAAAGTGCGTTGTAATGTGCTTCGTCCTTGGGTGTTGACCAAGGTTGTTGATTAAGTCTATAGTTGGTTGGTTGTCTTCATAGACGATTGTGAGCTCCTTTTGCGGGTTGCCAAAATCAGCTAAAAGTCATTGTAACCAGACCGCTGTCTTCACATAATGACACATACTCGACTTTTTTAGATTTCCAGCGTAATCAGCAACTGTCCAGGCACAAAGGCATAAGTCTTCTTCTTTTGGGTTGTTGGTGACCACAAGACCAAAATTGATCGTACTTTTGATATAAATGAGGACACACTTGACCGCCTTCCAATGCACTTCATAGGGATCTTTTGAGAATTGAGTAAGTTTATGAACTGCATATGAAAGATCCGGTCTCGCACAGTTCACCAAGTATAACAAGCTTCCAACTGCTTATTGGTAAACTGTTGGTTCTTTAACTTTGGTTAGTCAGTTGGCTGCTATACCAACACTGCATCTGTCTCCATAGGTTTGCCTTCATGTGACAATCAGTCATGTTGAACTTTGCTAGCATCCTAGCCGCATAATTTGATAGGTTAAGAAAAACCTTGTTGCTCTTCTGTATGACTTTGATTCCTAAGAAATTGTGGAGCGGTCCCATGTCTTTGATCAACAATTTCTTTGACAATTCTTTCTTCCATTCTCCTGAGTCTTCTGAGGGAGCTGCAAGAATGATGTCGTTGACATAGACAACAAGTAGTACTGGTTGTCCATTAAATCTGCAAACAGACTTCTCCTTTCCAGGTTGCTCGTGACCTAGTTGTCGCATATAAATTTCTTCTTCAAGTTTTCCATTCAGGAAAGCCATGTCAACATCAAATTGGTAAATGCAGTAGCCCTTTTCAATGGTGTGAGCAATGAGAGAATGAATACTGTACACACATACTACTGGGGTGAAGATTTCGACGTAGTCTTATCCGTATTTTTGTGAAAAACCATTTTTGTCACATTTGATCATGAAACCCATTGACAATCAACACAGTTCTTCCCTGGAGGTAAGTGTCCAAGTCTTGTGCTGCTGTAGACTTGACATTTTGGCATCAGCCGCCTTCTTCCAGAGTTTTGTGCTGTTTGAGGTCATAGCTTCTTGCCAAAAACGTGGAAACTTCTCCTTTTCTGTAGCTACAAACATCCAGTCACCCTATCAATTTGGAGGTCGACCATTTGCAGTCTGCCTTGCTGTATGATGAAGGGGAGGCTCTGGTGGTTCTGGTTCAGGTTCCTCCTCCTGCTCCTCGGTCTCCTCCTGAACCTGTCGTTCGATCTGATTATCAGGAACAAGCTGGTCCACTTCTGTTTCTTCAGCGTCTTCACCGTTTCTTTGCAATCCAGGTCATTGAAGCTTTCCCATTGTCAGTTTGTCGAATTCAGCATCGTGTGGATTGATACTTTGTTCTGCTTGATGTCCCACAAGCGATAACCTTTGCTGTGAATGCAGTAACCAAGGAAAATCCATTTGGTTACCTTGGAGTCCAACTTGTTCCTTTTAAATTTCAGAATATGGGCATAAGCCATGCAGCTCAATTTGCGTAGATAAACTACTGTTGGTTTTCTTTGGTGAAGACTTCATAAGCGTGCCAGTAGCTAGGACCTATTTGGATTTCAAACATAAAAGTTGCCAACTTCTTCTGCCCAAAACTTCTTTGGTAAGTTTCATTCACACAGCAAAGCTCAGGCTTTCTCCATAAGAGTGGGATTCATGCATTCAACAACTCCATTCTGTGGATGGGCTTCTGGGATCAAGAACTCTCTTCGAATACCATGTTTCATCAAATAGTTGTTGGAGACTTGAGAAACGAACTTGCCACCACAATCTGAACAAAGTGCCTTGAGTTTGCGTTCCATTGATCCTTGTTGCTCTGTGATCAACTGTCAAAGAGTGATAGCAGTGACACTCTTGTTCTGTAGAAAACATACCCAACTGAATCGAGTTGCATCATCAACTACTATAAGTACGTATCGTCTTCTACTGATCGACTATGTCGGATCCATCAAAGCCACAACTTGAGAGGCTTCTTCGTGCACGATTCTGTGATCTTCAGAAATGGCAGCACGCGAGCTTTGCCCTCTGAGCAGGCTTTGCAAAATGGTAGCTTGAGTTCACCGGAAACCTTGAAGTTGCAAACACTTCTGTCTTTGTTGAGCTTCACTAATGACTTTTCGTTGAGGTGAGGCAACGGTTCGTGCCATTGCTGTAGTGTAACAGCAGTATAACACTTGTCTTGAGCATGGCTGTCCTTCTGTTCTGTTATGTGAATTTCTTTCTTCTTGTAGTCATTAGATGATTCCACCGGAATCTTGAATGTCAAAGATGTGAGACTGGAACTTTGTGTTGGGTCCAGCGCAGTCAATTTGGCTCTACTGTTTGGATCCAGCTCGTTTCGACTTCGCTCCAACAAAGTGTTCAACTTGTACAAATTGTCATGTACCTCGAGTTTTCCATGCATGAGAAGCTTGCTGATCGTTTTTTCAGTTACAACAAAACCACCATCTTTAAAGTTAAAGTCCTAACCTTTCTTCACAACACATTGCACTGACAGCAATGTACAGCACATGTTGGGTATGTAAAGGCAGTTGCATAACAGGATACATGGATTCCATCCTGGCTTTGTGTATACAAACAACTTGAGAGAACCCTTGCCAATTGCTTCAATTCTGTAACCATCACCAAGTGTGATGTGGTACGGTATCTTGAACGGGGTGTAGTCGAGACCAAATGCAGCTCTGATTAGTGATATATGCAAAGTTGCACCAGAGTCGGTAATCATGTCACTTTGGCTACATGACCTGACGAGCACTTGCTCACAATTAGATCTGAAGAGTGGAGAGCCACTTTCATTATGTTTGGCCTCCTCTTGAACATTTTGGGTGGAGTCCTTGTTTGGATATTCACGGCATATGTTGCAAAAACATCTGCATCCATAGCACTTAGGACCTTTCATGATCAAGTCTTCTCCACTGGGGTGAGCACTATATTGCTTACCCTTCTTGTACGGTAGGTAAGAGTACTGTCCTTTGCTTCTACTTTGATTGCTTGCAGCATAAGCTTGTCCTTGCAGTTGTTGAGGAGAAGCTTTAGAACTTGATTTCTGTATTCTTGCCCAGTCATCTATCCTTTCGCCTACCTCGACCATATTCAGACATTATGCGCTGAGTGAAGTGTAGTGCATTCAAAGTCTGAATTGATTGCTGTGCTTCAGGTACTGGGGTGCTGGCTTGAGATAATCTCTGATAGCATCTGATCCTTTTATCAAATCAACTTCGAGGGTTTTGTTCTTTGTCACGCAACTTCAGTGCTCTAATTGGCTTTGTATTGTGACAACATGACAATCTGTACAAGCATCGAAGTGTTGCTGAAGATCCAACCAAATTGTGCGTGGATTTGTCGGTAAGGCACCTGGCCAAAGCATGAAAAGTTTACTATCCATCTAAGTGACCAACAGCTTGCATGCCTTTCGGACTTTAGCATCAAACTCTCTGATTTCTTAAGCTCTTTAGATGGCCTGAGCATCACTGGTGTGTACTAGAGTTGGCCTAGTTTCCTTTCCATTACCTACTATGTCCCATGCTTCAGCATTGATGAGGATCACCTCCATATTCCTCTTCCAACCAAACCAAGATGGGTTAGGCTGTTTGTTGATTTTACTAGTTTTGGTCTAAAATAACTAGCTGATACATTATAAGCATTTAGTAATTTTATCTAATAAATTACATAATACAACTTCAGAAATTTTGAATCTGCCTTATTTATCCTCTATATTAATAGGTCTTTCCAATTTTTGTTGTGATAACATAAAAATACTTTGCAAGATCTTACTGTGCTCTTGTTGCATGAATTTGCTTTATTTTCTCAAATTAGCAAAGCAGCTCCACTACATCCTATATCCAGCATCTCATATCCATCATTGAGAGTTTGTATAATTTTAACATCCTGTCTTACAAAGTTGTCATGAAGCTTGTTATAGGTTTCCGTTTTTTGTGATAGAGGAAATTGTGGTAGATTTTAAATAATGTTAGATAGATACTATCATAACAACTGCATTGATTTACAGTGTTTTGTTACATTTAGAAGCAATATTAAATCTTACCTTGTTTTCTTTTGCACAGGCGTATTGACAAAACCTTTTGCAATAAGGATGTTTCCAAGACCAACTGGACATCAGGTAATAGTTCAACGATTATTGTTGATACAGGTAGATAAGACTTATTAATCAAAGGAAGCTGAAATTGGTTCTAATATTGTAGCCTAGTGACACATTTGGTAAAAAGTTAGTTGAAAGAAGGATTCCTGTAGACAGGGTAGTCTTGAGTGGTGACAGAGATAAAATCATGATTCTGACCAACAGACTAAGCACTTTTCAGGTTTGCTATTAAGTGTAATAGGAAATGTACCATATCTGCATTTTTGAGTTCAAAGCTTGTGTTCACAATCATAAATGTACTATTTACAGATTTTGCCAACTGCAAGAGATTGCAAGCTGTACAATGACAACATGATATATTTACTTTAGTACAAAGAAAGACATCCTTTAGTTGATATTTATGAATTTCTACCTTAAGTACTCAGAATCTTCAGTCTTCACAAGCTATCACAGGAACTAGAAAAGTACCAAGTGTATGTTTATTTGGTATGACCTCATATTTTAGGATGCATGTGATGTCCATCAACACATAAACATTGACGTCCTTACATTTAAGGCAAATTATGTCAAAAGTGTCAAACTAACTTGCGTACAAAAGAAAATGCATAGTACTGTTCAAATGTTTAAAACATGATCTTCTTGTATGCAATGTTATTTCTCGATTTGACAATTAAGGACCTTTTTGCTGTGGTGACTGTTAACCATCTAGCTTTCAATTGAATTTGTATCAGCGCAATGTGTCTTATATGCTATGTGCTATTGTTTAGTTTTCTGCCTTTTTATGATACTGGTGCCAATTTAATTGACATTCTGCAAAGCTATATACTTACAAATAATAACAAAATAATTGATAATAATAATAATAATGATAATAATGATGATGATAATAATGATGATGATGATGATGATGATGATGATGATGATGATGATGATGATGATGATGATAATAATAATAATAAT
>JANTCA010002278.1:0-11444 GCA_024741275.1 Chironex yamaguchii | reverse complement strand
TGACAACAAAACGGAACTAGGGTGTGTTCCAAGGAGCAAAACATGCCTTCGGGGTCGGAAGGCAGATACATAACAGTGGTCACAAGTAAGAACAATTGCTCTAAATTGCTTTTAATGAATTGCATATTTCACTCCTTAGCTTTGTGCATTAAGCATGCATTTGATCACATGCCATCTCATCTTGGTTTCATACTGAAAGAAATTCCAAACTGGTTTTCTAAAAGTATCTTGCGACGTGAAGACTTCAGCTTCATCAATGAGGGCCTAGAGAGTGCATGCTTGCTACGTCCATTTCAGAAGCTTTCACAAACGCTTTGGCAGGTTCTTGGTAAAGTTCTTTTCGACGTATTAATGAATTTGGAATAGTTGAAAGCATACTTTTTAACAGCAGAGGTAGAAGGAGCCGCTGATGTCAGGTACAAAACCCGTGTAATCTTAGGCTTGCTACAAGATACTACAAATCAACTGTATTTTCATTTCTTGATGCCGTTTGTTAGCGAGAAAGTCAATGCTTATTTTCAAGCAACCAACATTAAAACACAAAGTATGATGCAACTCCTAAAATCCTTCTTTGACAGCTTTAAGGGTCTTGTCCAAGATAGAGATGGAAACCAGCTACCACTATCAAGAGTAGATTTTGGTGTAAGGTTTGAACTCGAGACAAAGAAAGTTCTAGAGAGCAACAAACGTGACAACTCGATGCAAGCCAAGGTATTTGAGGCGAAAGGCAGGTGCCATAAGATGCTTCTTGAAGCAACAAAGCAGGAATGCAAACGTCTTCCTCCATCAAGTGATATATTCAGTGGCTTGAGATATCTACATCCATCCGAACTCCTGAATCAGGTGAATAGAGTACGTCTGTGAAAGATGCCATACAACACCGAATGGTCGATAAATTACAGGAAATCGATGACTAATGCAGGAAAATATTTTTTATAAAATGGAGAGAAGGAACGGCATTTGCAGGCGGAATACCCCAATAAGGAGTAGCCTTTAGGAGGAGCGTTCTAAACTACGAAAACATCTTGAAGGAACAGGCATTTGCAGATCTCGGATTACATGCTCTTGATTGCTTAATGACACTAACACGAAATGCAGTAGTCGAAAGAATGTTCCCCTATGTTACTATTGTCAAGACCAGACAAAATAACAGGATGAGCCTGAAGATACTAGAGACAGTATTCCGCATTTGTAGCAATTTGCGTTTTATGGATCAATGCTGTCGTAACAGAAATTTTGTCGTAACAGAAATATTACTGTCCAAATTCAATTCAGAGGTGATGTATGGTTCAATGTCGAGCGAAGATGAAGACGGTTATGACGCAACCTATATATATTGTTGACGATTACTGAACATTTCAGTCTTAGCAGTATTGATAAAAATATGCCTTATAGCAGAGATCATTAGGTTTTTCTTCAGTGTTTTGAGAAATAGTAAACACAACCATTAGATAATTTACGGATTTCCTCCGCAGCTATAATGCCTCTACGACAGATATTTTGGACATATTTGTGGCCAATTTGGCATAATGTTTTCATAAATTGGCATACTCTAAAATTTCAAATCTGACCACCCGGGTTTGGACCACAGCTGAGGAAAGAATTGAGTGAGGGACAGGGTGTTGGACCAGAACCCTGCAGGGTATTAGTATGTAAGGTGATGTCGAGGAAGCAAAAAATAAGAATACTTTGAAATGTCACTAACATAACTTCAAGAAACAATATTTTGTTAAGCCCTTTACCACGTTACGAAGGGCTTAAGTCGGAAATTGTCATATGAACGTCTGGCCTCAATTTCTTGATAATTCGAAATATACGGTATTTATTAATGAGTAAAATGAAAAATCAAAGCGTAATTGGATATTTTTGCTGTGTACCGTCACCTGAAATACTTGAACAATCTTTAGGTACACAAGTTGAAAATCACTTTGAAAATTTGCGACAGTGCGCTAAAAACATGGCTAACAGATAGATTCTATGTTTCTTACAGAAATGTTGCCATATATCTATACTTTCCTATCTGACTATTCATACTCGGAAGAGTGTCAGGCGAAAAAAAAGCTTTCAAGTATGTAATAGCGCAATGTCACAAATTTTCAAGGAGATTTTCGACAAAAATATGAAGGTGACCGTCTGAGCTTCAAACCCGGGTCTTTCGACTGTAAATCTGATGCTTCATCTACTGACTTAAACAGCTAAATATTCTTGTCATGTATCTCAAAGCCGTTGTTTAAGGATGTTTAATATGCTAATTCTGATCAGATCAATACCTTGTATAAAGTAATAATATTTTGACACTTAAAAACTTTATTTGAAATATCACAGGGCTTTATTTTTAACTGATGTTAGATGACTGCACCTCGGTTTATGAGAGATCAACTGCAAAATTGGCATAGTAATTATTTTTAGAAAGCGCAATGCAATGTTTGTTACGGAGTACTATATTTTTTACCTATTCATAACATTATATTGTTTTAGCTGCTATAGAGAGTCCATTACAACTCGCAAGAAAATACTGATCGATTATCATCACTGTATAAGACAAGAACTTTGCAACCTATTCTCCTTTATCTATTGTCTATTTATGTTGTTGGATTTTAAGACTGTCTGTCCTTTATCACAGCGGTTCTTAACCTGGGTTTGATCGAACCCTGGGCGCTCGGTGAGTCGGTCTCAGGGGTTCAGCGGAATTTTTTGCATGCAGCTGTCGACTTGAGACTGTCGTGATGGTACCTAGTGTAATTTTTTTCCCAGTATCTTAATCCATACGAACTAAGTCGGGCACAAGAAGAAAGTGGTCAGACGAATATGTACAATATGGATTCTCGTGTATAATGGAACGTAATGGGAGTCAGCGTCTTATCTGTATGACTTGTAATGCCAAGTTAAGCAATTCTAGTATAGCACCAGCAAAACTAAAGGAACACTTCCTTCAGCTGCATGGATATGGGTAATACAAGAACACAACACTTGCTAAATTGAAGATGAAGAGAGCCATTTTCGATGAAAAGGCTATTCTGTCCCTTTCTCGTTTTGTACCAATGAAAGAACTGATCATCACAGCATCGTACAAAGTTGCTTAACTGATCGTAAAGCAAGGCAAACCACACCCATTGGTGAAAACTCATAAAACCAGATGTGTTGATGATGGCAAATCTGATGCTGGGAGAAGCTGCCGAAGTTAAATTGTCCCAAGTTCCTCTTTCACATAACACCATCAGCAGCAGAATAGAAGACATGAGTAAGGACATCTTGGCTCAAGTAGTTGCAGACCTGATTTCAAGCCCGGCAAAATTCAACCTCTAACTCGACGAGACAACAGACATTTCTGCATAAGGTTTCTGCAGTTTGTACAGATGGAGTTCCCATCATGTTGAGAAGAAAGTCTGATTTTGGCACGCTAATGAAAGCCAATGCACAACACATCATTGTTACGCATTGTATTCTGCACAGGTATGGTTTGGCAAAAACCTTGCCTCCAGAAATGGCAGAATTATTAAAAATTGTCGCCGAATGTGTGAACTATGTGCAAATCATTGCTTTGAGGCACCACATCTTCAGTGAGCTGTGCAAAAAAATTGGTTCTGAATTCGAGGTAATTTTGTATCATTCTAACATTCGGTAGTTATCCCGGGGACAGGTGCTGAATCATGTTTGCACCATGCATGTGGAATTTGTCCTGTTTTTGGAAAAGCACCAACATCGTCGCGCAGATTGTTTCAACAATTCAAAGTTCATTTTCATTTAAGCGTAGATGGCTGATATATTTGCAGCTCTCAATCGTCTCAATCAGCAGATGCAGGGTGGTGGAGTCAACATCATCGAGGCGGAAGAAAACCTTTTCTAAAAAAGATACCGTTATGGAAACAATGAATGATAAAGGAGAATGACAACTTTGCAAACTTTCCCCTGATGGACGACAGTGTAAGTTAAGATCGAAGATGTGTCTGGAATTAGGAACATTTCTGTGCCCAAGGAACTGAAGCAAGCAATTGTCATGCACTTAGAGGAGCTTGTAAAGTCTCTCGATGGATACTTCCCTACAGCAGAGTCATATCCAGCATAGGTGAGACAGCCGATTGCATTTGTTGTTGAGGCAGCAGATGTCAATGATGAATACCTCGATGAAATCAATGAAATTCAGCAGAACCAGGTTCAACAGCAACTCTTGAGAACAACAACGCTCTCAACGTTTTGGTGTGGACAAATGGTCACGTATCCTGTTATTGCTAGGAAAGCCTTGGACATTTTTATACCTTTGTTACAACATATTTTTCTGAGCAATTCTTTTAGAGGATGCTGGACAAAAAAGGAAGAAAATAGCTTTGCTGTGAAAATGACATGAGAGTGGCACTTGCCAAGGTGAAGCCACGGATTTCTGAGCTTGTCTCCCAAAGGCAACAGCAGAAGTTCCTTTGACTTGCGGTAAGTATTCATTATTATTGTCACCTCATGAAAATAAGGTGATGGTTGTGTGTTAAAATGTGGAAAATAATGAAAAACAGAACTGGGGTTGAGTAAATGCGTATATGTAACTTGTGAGGTTCAGTACATCCAAAGAACCACTGCTTTATTAGAAGTTTGACTCACGGAGTCCCCAGGAGAAGAGACCATTGATGAATTAGCCATTTATCTCTGATAGGTAGCAATACAAAAAAGTCACAAACCTGATCGGGCATGCATTATTATTATGAGACAAGTTTTAAGTATGTGTTATGGATTATTATGCACTGACTCATTGATATGGTAATAACATCAGCATGAGTCATATCTGTAGGGCTTACTGTACAGTAAAAGATACACTGGTATAGTGTCAATGATTTCATTATGTCACGGTGTCGTCCTTGATAAGAGAGTCCCATGCTTTTTATTAATTTGAACCAAGACTTGGCACTTGCATATGTCGTTTAATCATAGATTATACTGTTTCCGTTTGGAAATAGGAAGCATTTTGAATCCTGAGTGTCTTTTACCTAAAAACACAACAGGATTTATTACCTTAGTCGAGAGGATTCTATTTGCATATAGAGGATTTATAGAGAATTTTCACTCATATCAAAGTTAAAAACAGCAACAAATGGTTGCATTACTGGCGAAGTAATGCCAGAGGCATAGAGAGGAAATGTAATCTTTAGTTTCGAAACCGAACCAGTCGGCAATACCAGTTTGGCACTCTGGCTGCCCAGTAATTGGCAGTACCGCGAAATTTTCCAAAATTTGGACTTTTTTCAGAGCTCTGGAAGGACCTTTGGTGCTAACTCTGTGCCAGAGGATAAAATCATATAAAATATATTTTCCACGGGTCAAAGATGTTGACAACCTCATCTCCCTAGGGGAGATTGCGCACTTCATGCAAAACCAATTGTACTCGAAATGTCTTTTAGCTTGAGAGGAATTTAAGCTGTCGTCCACCATGGATAGAAAACTGGCTAAAATCGTTCACGATTAGCCGCCAGGATTAAAAAAGAGGCAGCCACACGTGATTTCCCCGCCATAAAGGATCCTAAAGATCAAGCCCCATTGATGAGTAGATATGGATAAAGTTGTGCTAAAAGCATTCTTCAAAGTTCAAGATGATGAGTTGGCCTTTCTGGTTGCCAGTGAAACTGAGGATGTTGCAAAAGGTGCAAAATAACAACTCATGGACAAAAGACTTCACCAGTCAATACCTTGACCTCACGGAAGGGTAAGAGTAAAGTCCAGGAGTTTTCTAAGCTTAGTTGAAAGACACCCTGTAGGAGATGTGACCAAACAAGCCATGAACATGATGATTCGCAATTCAACTGATACCTTAACTTATGTTCTTAACACAAGACCATCCTGTCGACTTCTATATAGATGACATATCTTCAGACCTAGCATTTGAGCGAGCTTATAAGAAGATCACTCTAGACCCCAAAGGAGTGGAAATCGTCTTAGGGGACATAGTAGTCAGTGGTGCGATGGCAGCGAAACATGTGGACAACCTCTTAGCTTTGTTCCAGCGCCTACAGAACAAGGGATTTTATTGTAAGTTGGAGATGTGCATATTTGCACAGCCAGGAGTTTGTTAGTTAGGTCGCATCTTGTCACAACAAGGTAAAGGATGAAGATGAATCCTTCTTAAAGTTAACAGCTGACAACGGCAATGTGCAGAAACTCCCCAAAAGAGAACAACAAGCTTTATCTCTGTACCACTTGTACTAAATATATTTCACACGAAAAGGGAATTTTATATATCTACAAAAAGGATTTCCACATACATCAAATACGTCAATTTGGAATAGCATTGAGCAAGGAAAAATACTGTAGTATTAACTGCGTGGGTCACTACAAAGGCATTGCCAAGGCTCAAAAGGTCGTTACTGTTTTTAACATGCCATCACCAACAGACGTATCTACAGTGTGATTATTCCTAAACTATAAGTAATTTTATGCGAAATCGATCCCAAATCTGACAACTTTAGCATAGCTACTGATTCGTCTTATGTGAAACGCTGTACCGATGAATTGGAAAGCTGAACTGTAAGTAGCGTTTGAAAAGCTCAAAAAAAGAGTAGCTAGAAATGGTGTTCTTTTGCATTTTGATAGGTCGGTATTTCATGGGATGCTGCTGAAGCCGGTAGCTGTGTAGTTTCACTACCACTGAGATGGCCGTGACAGGCCCATTGTTCTTGCTTGCAAGACATTAACTGACACATAGTAACACTACAGTCAAGCTCAAAAGGAAGCACTGGGTAACTTTTTTGTTGAAAATGTTTTACCAGTTTCTTTATGGGTGGAAGTTCATCATGGTCACCGATCATAAACTGATACTTAAGTAAGGGACGATCATTGATACTTGAACTCATTTCATCTTCATATGACTATCATGTTTGATCATCTGAAATCAAAACAAATCACGAGACTTAGGATATTTTAAGGGCATGTTTCTATCACTTTTCTAGCTGTCTTGTTCTTCATGTCTAGAAATTTTACCATTACCACCGTTTTGGAGAAGGGAATCAACGAGTTCTATAACTATACCAGCTAGGCTACAGCTTACGGTTTCTCTTGTGACATATAAATATTAAGCGCTTGGGGTATATACTCTGGAGCTTATATGTAGAATAAATTTAAAATTTCTTAAGATAGAAGTCGGACACGTATATAACTTTTTCGTAACCTAGCTCTTGCTTATAATGACCTAATTAGTCCTATCTGCAGTGTCTATTGGAGTAGTAACAGAACACCATGTGTGAATCACACAGCTGTTCCTTTTGAATTTGCCATTGAGACCTGTCATGAATATGTATCATCCTAATTTTGTGCTTAAAGAGAGTGAAATACTTTAAGAACTGTTATTTGGTCCGCTTTCAGCTGTTGTTCTGTAGAGTGGCAGTTACGTAATTAGCAGGTCAACTCTGAAAATCATGCATAGGTAGGCACTTTTCAATCAAGGAAAGTAATTTGATACTTATTCCTGTTTCCGAAGATCTAGCTACCACTGTCGACTACAAAATCAAACATAACATTATTCTTGGATCTGAGTATTATTGTAAATTGCGAAACAGGTAAAAGATACCCATGGAATTTTGGGGTTTGTTCCAAGATCATAGTGTAATGATTCCCTGTGATATCTTATAAGTAACCAATCTCCTGTTTTGGACTTTAAAGTAATTTTGTGCCAGGAGATTAATTGCCTTTTTCTCTTCCATACCAATAGCCCCTTCCTTTTTTGCAGTGTAATGGAGCCTCTTTTGTTCCTTTGACCTTTATTACTTCTTAAGACTAAATTCAGATATCACAAACTGTTATGTATATATTATAGAATAATCTTTTATTATTGTATGTATTTTTAAAACCTATTGGCTCATATATACGTGATCTATTGTAAAGTATGTGTTTTTGTTGGTAAATGAGAAAAAATATAGTGCAGCCGGAGTGATTGAGCTACAACATCAGCATGTCTTTTGCAAAGTTTCTATTTGTCAAAGTTTAAACACTTCAAGTAGCAATTGTGAAATTGATCTTCACTTACGTCTTTTCTTTGCAGCTCTACGATCTTATTGGAAAGGAGAATAACTTTGGTTGCTACTTCAAGTTTACACACTAACTGCCAATAACCACGCTGCTTTTGATGGTATAACGTATATCCAAATTTAATTGAAATGTTTTTTTAATTTTTGTTCCCAAAACATAGATAAGAGAGCCGATGCTCATTTACCTGTCTGCCCATGGAAGTGTTGGTTCACTCTTCTTCTGATGCTTTAGACTCTCCGTTATGCTCCATTTGAAATGCGGGAGTCCTATGAAGTAAGGGAGCAAATATTTATATATAGTTTATATCTCGGCTTAGGATTGATTAAATGGAATGCAGATGACTATAACGCGAGATTTACAAACTGGCAATATCTATAAATATAAACAATAATGATAAAAAATGATGGTAATTGATTATATGTAGGGAGAGATACCACGAAGTATGCCATCTTGTATGCCAAAGCAGTTTAATGGGCGCAGAATCAGGCTTAAATACCACGATATAAGGATGAATAATACTATAAGGGAATGTAGCTATAAAATTTGATGCAATTATGGACTCTTTAAAGCAACACTATGAACACAGTGACCAATTTTACCGTGTGCCTAATTGAAGGCATTACAGCAAGCAACTTCCTCTAAAGACGGCTTTGCTAATGCCTATAGCATCACCTTCCTACTGCTTCACGACGTATGATCTTCAGATCTTTTTACTGAGGAACACATAATTGCTATTTTATGAATGGTGACAATCAGAAAGCTTCGTACTCCGAACGAAGCTGTAGCCATGGTCAATGCGTAAAATGTTGCCTCATGTTCGAAGGCGAAGTTAGTGTTACTGTGACACCGCCCATGTTGAGATGTCTCTATGCACATGGAACTTATACTTCTGATGTGGAGGTAGGAATCGTCTAGACAATGCCACTACGTGCAAGGGGCCCTCATGCTAAATGCCACTGTTGCCATATTCTAAAAGTCTACTGAAAATAAATTACGCAGTCCCCTTGATTTTCTGTAATGGGTGTAACTCTAGGTAGTTTAATAATGTGCAAAGCTTATTAATTGTAAATTACTTTAGTGTTTAATAATTGAAAGTTGATTTCATACTGATCTTCAATAAAATCTTTTGAAAAAGGGGAAGTTTACAAGAGTTATCTGTTTCCTTGGACACGAAAAGTGCATCCATTTAATCTAATGTATCAGACAATCTTTTCCCCAACGAGGCAAAAGATGTATACCAAATCTTGCAGTAGATTTCTGTCTTGCTTAAATTCCGCAATTAATTTCATGCTGTTGTTAAGGATGAAAGACGTGACATTACTTGTGTATCAACATTTAACACATTGTTTGCACTATTCTCTACCTTATACTTAATAAGCACCTCAATACTTGGGAGGAATATCATGTAAGGTATTAACCATACGTTGATAATATATGCCATTGCTATCGCGTAGCTTTATCATAATTGATGAAGTATTGTATTGCCCGGGACAATCTTCCTGTTGCTTCATATGTAACTCCTGTTATTTAGAAACTTCATCAATAACCTCTCAGCCTGTAAGATGAAGTTGCTTCGGAGGTTAATAAATGGAAGAGGCCGATAACATTTTTTGATGAAAATGTAGATAAAATAGTACGTACCTCAAATATAGAGAGATAAAGAGAATTGGGACCAATAACAAAAGTAATAATAGATACGTGAAACGACACAGAAAAAGGATTAGTGCAAAGGAAAAGACACAAAAAAGGAATAGGGTAAAGGGAAAAATACATATGGATAAAAAAAAATTATCACAAAAAAGAACTTAGATATGGTTGTCATTGAAAATCAAAGTTTAAGTTATGTCCATAAGGTTAATGGGTTCCTAAAGTGTGGATAAGTCATTTCTTGGTTGTGAGTCTATGGTGGTGGTCTCTGATGTCGTGAGACGACAATAAACTCTACGGTCGGTGTTAATGTTGTAGCTAGTGGACCCAAATGTGATGCTATAGGCTTATGGCGCTGATGTTGTATGTCCCATGTGTTCTTTGAAACGCTCAGAAAATAAGCACTTCGGTTCACCTACGTACATAACGTCACATGAGGTACACTAAGTTCACTGTGGTACATCTGTATTGTCCTCTTTTTCTATGACTATCTTAGCTGCATATTATGCATTTCTTTTTCTGTCTCATGATTAATGCCTAAGTAGATCAAACATTCACAAATAAATGGCCCTTTTCTTCATAGGACGGCAAAGTTACAAATTTTATACTTTATCGGCCAAAATTATAAAACTTGTCAATACCACCCATTGGTTTTCGCCTACTGTTGTTGTATGGTACAAAAGTGGAAAACTTCGAGTTTGTCTTGATCTCATATTTCGAACTAGCTACCTTTTGCTAAGATCTACGTTACCACTACCTTTCTAAAATCTAAGCCTTTAATTACCATACCAACTCTTGCCCTGAAATAAAACGTCGACAACTTTCCACTTTCATTGCCCACCTTAGACTTAACCCTTACTTTATCATGTGACAAGAGTCTTCACATGAGCCTTTTCACGGATCGTTTTCTCTGTGGCCTTTCAGGAGTCTTTTGTTATTTAGAAGACATCCTCGTTTTTGGTAATGATAGACCCAGCGCATTCAGCATCTTCATGCTGTCCTTATGCTTTAGTGAAAACGTGAAGTAACTTTGAGAGGACAAATGCAATTTTTTCATTGAATTTTTCTGGGTAGACACATTTTATCATCAGTTATTACGCCTTCTATCGACCTTGTGGTTGCAATTGTGAATTTCCATACCGTTACAATGTTTAAACAACTCTGTTTATTTTTAGGTTTTGCGGATTCTTATTACAGCCATGTGCATAGTTTTGCCCACTTTAATGAACCTTGTATGCTATTACAAGGAAAGACATCCATTTTGTATGGTGTACATCTGAGCATAATCCTTTCCATTAATAAAAGTAAGTATAATATTCGGTTCTTTTTGCGTACTATAGTGCTGATCCATGACCTTTCTGCTGTTTTTAAATACAATCCATCGCTTGCTGGCATTTCTGGTATTTTGAGTCAAGGTAGCAATAGTGTTTAGCAACTCATTTGATTTCGTGTCTTAATAGGCACCTTACTCTCATTGAGCACAAACATCTACTGGTGTACTTGAAGCTTTTCTTGTATATAGTCTATGGAAAAGTTTCACATTTATTTGTCCTGCCGCCTATTTATGTCTGAAGAACTACTGCTTACATATTGTCACTCTGCTAGTTGGAGAACAAATTCTGTTGTGTACTATTTCCAGATCCCCCAAAAAACCAGGGAACAAAAACGTTCTTGGCGATCGTTAATGATAATAATAATAATAATGATCATGGTCAATAAAGGAAGTAGAAAGGGATGAACCATTTGAGAGTTTAGAGCGAAGTAGCTTAGCAACATACCTGATTTCAGCAATGTCC
>JANTCA010002277.1:0-11444 GCA_024741275.1 Chironex yamaguchii | reverse complement strand
CCCTACCTGACATGTAAATACAACTACGAAAAACAATAGAGGAGGGTGACCCTACCTCCATGTAAACAGGCTCTTAGATTATGGTACCATTGTATCAAATTAATTGATAGTGTTGACGGTGGAGGATTAAAAAGCAAATATCCCCTGCGTCTGAGACAAAAGTCAAATTTTTTGGCAGTTAGAAAGGGTCGTAGTATTTTACACATTTGCTTTAGTTTAGTCATGTAATATTTTCAACTCAAGTTCGCATATCCTTATGATTACGTCTACAGGCATTCGTCACAAATTTCCCTGTCTCGATTTTGTTTTCAAATTAGAATTTGCTTAAGTATCACGTTATCGAAGAAAGCGTTTACACAACAATACTTAAGAGTGGACAGAGATCTATCTCCAAATCTCTTGAGGGGTCACTACTATTTATGAGTAACAAAAACGGAAGTGTAGCAGTCAACAAGGTTCCCATAGATTTACCAAATCAGGATACGACAGATGGTGTAGTGCATGTCATTGGAAAAGTCTTGGTACCAAACTCAGGTAACAACTTTTCATATTCAATTTGCTCGTTTTTATAATTGCTTTTTATCCCACTGTGCAAGTTGGTGATCTAGAGTTTCTCCAAGCTAAGCTGAAATAATGCTAAAAATTTCTAATTGATAACTTTTAGCAATTTTAGATATCTGATAACTTAAATTTTTGTACTAAAGCATATTTTAAGTGTCAGATTTATCAATCCTTCATTGTATGTCCTTCTTTTCTAATTGTGGAGCCAGTATTATATCTAGAGAAAACAGAAAGGACTACATTTTTGTACCATGCGCTGATAACTAAGAACGTGTTTCACGATTGCTCCAAGATATATATTTGGGATTCATGTAGTCAAAGATCACTTTTGAAAGATACAGTGTGTCTTGACCAAGCCAATAAAATTGGTGAAGAGATATAGGCAATGCTTATAAGTTCAAGTAGAGCATGTCTTGCAAATGAATGTTACCCAAGATGACATCTCTTTGGAAGAGCTGTTTAGATCAGGAAGAAATCATTTACTTACCAAATTACTCTTCAATCCTTGGTTGCACTTGTAAATAATGGGGAATAACAGCCATCTCAGCTCCTAGATTTGGATTACGCAGGTCTGGATGAGAATAATGATCATGGCAATAGTTGTTGTTTCGTCCTTGTTAGCTCGCAGACCTGTACCAGAAGTCTCCATTTGTACTCAAGTAGATAAACTTTGTGATCTGAAAGTCCTTGTTTCTTACCTAGTACCTCTCACACCTATACCGGAGGTCCATGTTCTTCCGCACGCAGATCAATTTTTATATTCGTCTTTTGTTTCTTCCCAAATAGCTCTCACTCCTATAACAGAAGTCCACCTCTTTACTACGTAGATGAATTTTTTTCTCTATTAGTCCCTTTTTCTTGGCTACGACGTTTATATCAAAGTCAAACAACCCTCCCAAATAACATGACCAAGAAAGCCTTAAAACATATTCAGGTAACAATTTCCCACCTACACTTCCACACTTTACTAAAAACTAATTAGAAGACAGATGCAAGCCATTTGAAAACCTTTACATCTCTGTGATTACCGAAATATTAATTTGTGTGATTGTATCTTGTGTGACAATCATGCGCTGCCCAGTTTTGCTCTCCCTTGACTGAATTTTACTATCGAAAACGTCAAATTATACAATGTTAAAACCTGGTCATCTTGTAGAACACTACTGTCACTTTTTATCGCTAGCCGTATCAACTATTTTTGGGGCTCTTCTCGTTTAGAAATAACGATATCCTGAGCAGGTATCTTTCAAACTGGTGTTCAACTTCGTCAAGTGCTGCAAATTACAATACCATATACATAACGCACCATTATCATTAGTGGTTTACATCACAATTCAGTTTTTGTGTATTGATTTAGTTGTCGTGGGCTACAGTAAGGTACTGTGTTAAGCCTAGAAAGAATTTACTCCAATTCTATGCGTGATTGAGCAAGAAATGATAAATGCCATGTTTTAAGTCAAACAGAGGAGAATCCCCACACCAGTAATCTAAATCATATAAGGCTCGAGTTTCTTGGGCTCCTTCGGGTGAGGGAGAAGGTACGAACCCGGTATTGAGATGTTACGTCATAAAATAAACACATGAAGACACAATCCTATTTTCCACATTATTGGACACTTTGGTCAAGAAAAGTAAGAGAAAGAAAAGAAGACAACCTTTGTGGAGCCAGCATACTGTCAATGTCTTTGAAGATGGGAGCTCAAATTAAGGGAGGACATGGATAAATGCTTTTGACTCCTGAAGCCAAAGACCGATCCTTGGTTTTCGGTGGAGGGACCTAATGGCCAATGAGAATGATCGAGACAAATGGATCAATCATCGTCTGCAAACGTTGCTTCAGTTTCCAAGGAAATGCTTTCAGACTTCTTCTATTGCGTAGATCATGCCGCGCAGTTGCAAGGTAAGTGGTCAAAGAGAGAAGGATGGCAAAATGTGAATTAAAATTTAGAATAGTGAACCGAAAACAGAATTATGTTTTTATCCTGTCTAGGGAGGAAAGGTTATTTGTGGGATCCGGCTTCCTCGTGTGTTTCCGGGTATGTATGTTGCAAAGGTTAAGTCTGTTGTGCGTTTTGTTGCAATCGGAGGTTAGGAGTATTGTCCTTTAGCCTTCAGGAAATCATGTCAGTAATTGTTAACTTTTTGTCTTCTATAAATGGATCTTCCAATTTTTATTTTCCTGACTCTAGCATTAAGCCTAGTTGAAGTAGCCAAAAAGGAGAATGCAACGGAACTTGTCAAACTTTTAAAAGCCACTGGCCTCGACAAGGCTTTGTCTGGAGAGAAAAAGTTTACATTATTCGCCCCGTCCAATAAAGCGATCATGAAATTGTCGGATGAAGTCAAAGATTCGCTTAAAGACCCCGCGGTCCTTAAGAATGTCTTGCTGTACCACGTGGTAAATGGTGAAGTAGAAGTCGAAAATTTCCTAGATGAGGAAACGATACCAACTTTACTCCAAAACAAAAGTATTAGGGTTAACCGTTACCGTTATGGAGAGGTAAGATCCTACCCAAATATATTAGAAAACAACTTTAAACTTTGATTGTCATCAATTTTTCATTTACTTTAAAGTGGAGGAACAGTTATGTTGTATCTTTCTGAATATTTTTGGGATATTAGAGTCCTAATGCTGCCTTAGATTTTATCTGTTTTAGTTTCTTCCATAAAACGTGTGGAAAATAAAACTTACATTCTTTCATTGTTTCATTCTCCTCAGCGACTCTGGTAGTCATTTTAAAGGTTTAGGAAAGATGCAAAGTCAAGAGGGCCGGGACACCAGGAGTGAGAAGGAACATTGTAAATTGTGAAAGGATGATTGTGTTGTCTCTGAATTCTGTTTTAGTGATGCATCTTTCCTACTTTTACCTGTAGGTAGTTACTGCCCAAGGAAGCTCACTCAGTCCAACAAAAAGCGACTTAAAGTCATGCAATGGCTAT
Organism: Chironex yamaguchii; assembly: GCA_024741275.1. Classification (NCBI taxonomy): domain Eukaryota; kingdom Metazoa; phylum Cnidaria; class Cubozoa; order Chirodropida; family Chirodropidae; genus Chironex; species Chironex yamaguchii. The sequence continues at coordinate 7,943 of JANTCA010002277.1, read as the reverse complement.
GTTCATGTCATAGACAAAGTCATGCTTCCGCCACAAGGGTCAATCCTGGAAATCATCGAAAAAGATGATCGATTTTCAACGCTATCTTCAGTTTTGGAGAAAGCCAATCTTAAAGACACTTTGCGAAACGCCAAAGCAATAACACTTTTTGCACCAACCAACGAGGCATTCTCCAGTCTACCGAAAAGAGCCATCGAGCAGTTGCTCTCCCAAGAACAAAAACTGAAAAGAGTCCTTAAATACCACCTTTTCCGAGGCACACTTTTCTCGTCTGGGCTTGAGAGTTGTTATCTGTGGTCAATGAACAGAGATTCAGTCAGGGTCAGGGTATCATCTGATGAAATCAGGATCAACAACGTAAAAGTCTCTCAAACCGACATTGGTGCAACAAATGGTGTCATCCATGTGATCGATGGCGTTTTGCAGGCACGTCTTTCTCCAGTCCAAAGATGGTTTCGATTTCTCGAGTCGTTTCGCTATTAAGTGAATGCAAAGTGTAACGAACGCACTTGGTAATTCGCCGTTATGATTTAGGGTTCTTAGAGCTGGTCAGATTGGAATTACAGGTAAAAGGTAGTCGTAACATCTTGAAGTCTTGAAACTGTTTTTCATATTCTCCATTTTCCCACTTAATCTAGGAAACCTGTAATTTCAATACGATATACTAAGGAATTTGAAATTCTTAGATTCTGTAACTGTTACCTAACTCTTGTAGATAAAACCTTGAGAGAAAAAAATACAAAGTTTTGCTCGTAAAATCATATTTTGTACATACAATCTTTATGATTACTTCTTTGGATTTGTCTGCGACAAATATGCATTCAGTTGCAGAAAAAAACTACAAAAGGTGTCAAGATATGTGATCTACCAATCTTCTGGATTTTTTCCAGTGGCACCTCCATTTGTGTTATGTCCATCATAGTGAGCGCTCATAGTAATTTAGATGAGCCTCCGTCAATAACGGCAATATAGGAAGGCATATAACCTACGTATGCTGCTGCACATTCTATTTTAGCATAACTTGTGAGAAATAAACATTATACCTGATGAGAGAAATGTCATCTAAAAATTCTTGAAATGAATTTTGGTTGGTATTAAGATACCATTTTATGCTTTTGGTCATTCATAATATACACACCTCGACGCAACTTCTGCTATTGCATTTGCCATGAAATCCGTGAATCCCAAGCGAAAGAGAAGCGAAACTAAAGTCACACCGTAACACTTCTTCCGATATTGTCTGATACACAAGTAACTTTCTCCACAATCTTAGGCAGGGGACTGTACAGTGGATGGACGTCTCTTTGAAACCGTTTGCACGGAATTCATCTTACTCAAGGCGGGTGTAAGGCAATCCTAGCATCATTATTTGGCAGTTTAAAGCATACGGTCACACAGGATTCAAGGGAGCCACCCCCCATATCCCCTCCCAACACACCTCGGAACCGAGGTTAATCTGCTTTTAGCAACCAAAAAAACCAAGCACGAAAAGCAATTGAGACAATTTTGCAAAATGTTACAAAATTGGACAATGAAATAGACTAATTCGAGAAGCTTTTATCTTAAATTGTAAAAATATGATAAATAGACGCAAAGAAATTGGACAATGAAATAGACTAATTCGAGAAGCTTTTATCTTAAATTGTAAAAATATGATAAATAGACGCAAAGAAATTGGACAATGAAGTAGACTAATTCGAGAAGCTTTTATCTTAAATTGTAAAAATATGATAAATAGACGCAAAGAGGAAGTTGATAGAATCACACCATTGCCCGGTTGATTTGTTGGTAGACATCTGTAGATTGTAGATTGTAGATCGCATTGAAGAATGCGTGTATCTCGGAGATGCATTCACCATTAATTCTATTGTGCATATCTTACATAAAGTATTTGGGAAACATAATAACTAAAATGCTCCCTATTTTGAGAATAAAACAAAACGAACGTTCAAGTCTTAAGTTTAAATAATTCTTCCATTTTCTTCATCTCATTACGTTAGATTGTATTACAGTTTCATATCATAAAATTGGTATTCTTGACCGCTTTGAACGTCCAGGTAACACCTTATCATTGTTCATTGAATCTCGATTCTTTGTTTCATTATCTGTATTTTTATCATCGTCTTCCGTTGTCTCGTAACGTGTTCCATTCTTGAAATGTGATATATTTCTTGGGATAATGTGACTTAAGTTCTTGGCTACAACTTTTATTCCTTTGAGCTGAATGACAGTGAAGCGCTCTGGACTAAACTTTGATCTTAACTTGTGTCGTTTCCTTTGTAGTCAGATAACAATCTCTTCCTCTTTGATATCAGATTTCTTTGCATGTCGTCTTTTGTCAGGATAAGCTTTGCTTTTTTTCTATTTTTTCTCTTATTTTTCTTTCGCTTCCCTGTGCTCGTTTATCACTTTCTTTAATGGCAATTCAGGTAAAAATCCTCTGATTATTCTATTATGTAAAAGTTCACCCAGTGCGATCTTTGTTGTTGTATGAGTTGCCATTCTTTATGAAAGTAAGAGTCGTTGGAGTTCTTGTCTCCAGTTTCTCTCTTCTAGATTTGCTGTCTGCAACACTTTCAATAATGTCTTGTTGAAGTTTTAAAATTTGCATTTCCTCGTGGTCATAACGGAGTACTCCCTTTCCAATCGATGTTCAGCACCTTCATGTACCTTTCAATCTCAGTTCCATTGAACGGTGGTCTATTATCACTGTTAAGTTTGACTGATATCCCGCGAATTGAGAATATTCGTTCCAACTTTGCAATTATGGCCTGAGCTGAGGTAGAACGCAAATCTCTACTTCTGGAAACTTTTGTGTATTTGTCAATGACCACCAATTGTTGAGAATTTGGTATTGGTCCTAGAAACTCAATTCCTACATGATACGAAGGTATGTTTTCAGTTGGTGTTATCTGCATTGGCTCTACTCGTTTGCTTAGTCGGTTTCCTTTCGTCAAGTTATCTTTTGTTTTGTTGCTTGTAATTTCCCGACATTTTTTGTAAGGCTGGATCTCACTTTCTTGGTCCCATTCCCCTGTGTCTAAGATGTTTTGTAGCACTCCATCTTTCTTTGTTTTTTTTTATCTCTTCTAATGACATGGACTTTGGAGCTCCATGCCCTATAACATATTTAGCATACTCTTCAGTGATACGCTCTTCTGAACTTTTGTAACATCTATCGGATGTCGACTCAGATAATTACCTTCATTTTTACTTCCTCGCTTGTAAGTGGCACGAAGGCTATATGCTAGTAACCTCATAATCCATCGCTCGATACGTGCTGGTGGTTTCAATCTAGGATTGTTAAAAATAGCCTCTAGTGCTTTGTGGTTGGTTACGACTTCAAAGTCGGCACCCAGTAAGAAGAGTCTTAAAATGCTGTACTCCCCAAACTTGTGGAAGTCCTTCTTTATCAGTTTGTGCATGTCGACGTTCTCCTAGCACACGAAATAACTCTATAACTTAAGCTGTCAGTTTCTTTGTGTGCAAGGATGGCGCGTATACCTTTCGGAAATCTATGAAGAATTAGTCTACTTCTCTTCATTGTATCAAAGTATGCAGCTACAGGTGCTTGAGTTACCTCAGCAATGTGTATTCTGTATAACTTCAGCAAAGCTAAATTCAAAGGCTTCTTGTAGTCCATGAACAGGAGCCGTTTTTGCTGCTGCTTGATGGTAAATTTCTTTTTGCTATGAGATCTTCTGTAGTTCCTTTCACTGGTACAAACCCAAACTGCTTTTCTGCTATCTCTGGTAAGAGGAAACTCTGTGTTCTTCTTCAGAGAATTTCCAGGAGCACTTTGGCCAATGACTGAACAAACTGATTGTCCTATACATCGCACATACTTGTGTTCCCATTTCCTCTTCCTCATCAAATAACAGAAGGTCTGATTGCCTTCTGTGACTCTCCACGATTCTCTGCTCTGTCCCGGACGATAGATTTCTATCATTCCTTTCCCATCCATCTTTACTTAGATGTTGTGAAACTATCTAACAGACGTCTATTTATAACAGTTGGAAAATAAGCATTTATGTTTATATGCACAACTGAGCTCAATAGGTCATGGAAAAAAATTGATGTTTTGGACTTCGTAAAGCGGAAGGGGTTTCTTTATTGTCAACGTAGGTAGTTCTTCCATACATGGGCACTGTAAGAAGATACGTTATGCCTGTCCATCACAAAGTTAAAAGATCTCGCTTTAGGGAGTCTGAGGTCTGTTTGTGTTTGCTTAAGCTGTCTTTAACTTGTTCTAAATAAGTTTTGAAACATTTGTCAAATAAGCTGGCACTGTTTATAATTAAGGATTGCTATTGATTTATAAACCATTTAGTGCCTTCAAATTTAAGACGTACTGAAGGTAAATCATGTCTGTTTATAACAATCCTAGCAGATTAACGTTCTAATTTTGTAAACTTCTATGGTCGCTGATGCCACACAAACTTTACACTTAACAACAATGTCTCAAATGATTTGCAACGTGACTTTTAGATATACATTAAATTCTCCTTGAGGCTTTGTTACAAATGTGGAGATATTTTGATTCCAGTCGAGACAAAGGTCAACGTATACTTCTCTGTACTAAGTACTTTTACTGAAATCTAAAACTAAACCTTGATAGTATTCACTGCATTTGATTTACTAAGTAAAATATTTGCACTAACAATCAAACTTTACAATTCAGACTTGAAACAGGAAAACAGAGAAACGTGTCTCTATATGCAATGGTGTCTTTGGAATGGCGTGACACTGAAATGTTGCATTAAGCAGTGTTTCTGCGATGGAAGAAGGGTGTGGTCATAAAATATTCTGCTGCAACGTCCTTTCCTGTCACTCTCTCTTAGTTAGCTACATCCACATTGTATTTTTCATAACTGAACATTGTAAAACCAACCAAACTATTGAATTGGCTTATCTTAGTCAGAAGGACGAAAGCCAAATCTTCTGTCGGAAGGTTCTTGGCAAGGACTCTTAGCCAGTGTTCCCTCTTGGATATGCAAATAATATAGCTACACATGTAAATAAATAGTTACATGCAAATAAATAGTTACACATGTAAGTATGAAAAAGGCCCAAGATTATGCAAGTTTCCTTTGCATGTTCCAAAGACAATTCAACTACCTTAACACCATAGGGTTCAGTATTGACGTTTTTCATGATTGATGTAATATTTTGTATCATTCGTGCTTTACACTTACATTTGTACAATTGTGAAAGAACATATATTACTTATACTAGGGAACAATATATTGCGGTAGATGATGTTATCTTTGTGGATCAATGCCACAGTAAGCATTAATTTCATCTCAGCAACTGCAAAAATTTCTTAATATTTACATAGGCGTGTTAGCATTACCTTTCGTAGAGGTTTTTCTTTTTCATTCACTTACTTGCTTTCATAGAAAATCTATAGCCCGAAGACAACTCACAACTTCTGACGCATTTCCACGTACAGTAGTTTGAAATTTAAGCCTAACGAGAAGGCATGACCCAAAACTATTCCACGAGCACTTTACACACAAAGCAACGAATTGTTTTCGGTCATGCCTCTCCAAGTTTCTTGACCACGGGCAATCACTGGTCCGTTTAGACGCCATATTGTTAATGAAACGAAATCGATAAAGAACTGGTCACTAGCTAAGCTTTTGTATTGATTCCACTGACCTGTCTGACTCATAGTTGACAATCGCGGGTGACTCCTTTTTAAATAGCATATTCTCTCGACAAGATGATCATTACTAAACGATATTTAAAGAATGTTAATAGTCAATTTTGAGTGATAAACTTGATAGTAATTGATAAAGACGAAAAAGTTCCAATTAAGAAGCAAAATACCTTACAGCAACAACCAAAGGATAATTAATGTAATAACTTAGCCTTAACCACAAACGATCATTTCTCAAATGACCCAGGACAAATTTGAAATACCAAAAGAGATTGCAATACCTAAGTAGCAAATAAAAGCATCAAATAAATGAGAGACAAGTAATTACCGGGCAACAGGCCATATTTATATTGATATCAGCTGATTGTTACCACTAATGATTTGAATACCAAAGAGAATGTCAAGTAGTTATCTGAGTCTTGTATAATAAAAATAGACCAGTTGAAATAAACAAGATGAACGCGATGAAAACATAATTTGCAGTGATTGAATTTATTACTCAAACTACTCACACCAAAGCAAAAGGTGCAGTTATCCGTACTTGAAGTTGGAAGTTTCGTTTGACTAAAATTCGTATGGTTTTAGTTAAATTTACAACGTCAAGCCAGAGGAATAGACTTAGCTTTCGCCCTGAAACCTGAACGTCATTTATAGAATGATATAAACAGGAACGATGGCATGCCGCTATTGGAGGGGATAAAATAATGCCACCAAGAGAAAAAATGCACCATAATATGCAACCAATATTGAGTAGTTTTTTATATATTTCCACAGTAAATGTCATGGCCGCTTAGATTCTTTAAACAAGGCTTTATTACGGAAATCTAGATGAGTGAGACGTTTTCTGAAACTTGTCAAGACGGTTAATTTCTAGGTTCATAAAAAAAGGTTGTGACAAGCATTACGGGTGGCAGCAAACTGCTTCGTCTAACACCTGTTTGTAGCAAAATTCTGTATTTTCCTTGCTTTTTTAACGTAGCAACTTGCTTCTCCTGACTGATTCTTCCACAATCCTCTGATCTGCCATAGATTTGTCACGGGATGTCTCTTTCCGCAATTTCAAAAATGTTTTAATGTGTATCAGTGAGGCACACCTGCTAAGCAATGGTCTGACATTTATGGACTAATATTTCTAAAAACAAGAACGATCCATTATCAATGTTAAACTTATTGTCGTCATTATTCCCTCTGGCAGATGCAAACTGTCGCAATATGTGATACACGACATTCAATAGATAGTTTCAGATCATGGTTTAGAATATTGTCGAATTGGGGTCACAGACATTTACAAAGATTGTCTTGAATGTAGTTTACTGTATCCTCAAGAGACTGTCTGATCGTAGTGGAGCCATTCACGGGAGTCAGAGTTAACATTGCGTTGATATTCCTGGGTGATGACCTGTCTGGAATGTGTTTCCCTTCATAAGCCAGTTTTCTATGGCCTGCCCAACATTGGCCTCGTTTCTCGTTCCATTTGTAACTGTTAAACGTATCTGATTCCCAAGACAAGCTTTAACTGTGACATCGAACCCTTACATTCCAAAGCAGTATTATTATTATTATTATTATTATTATTATTATTATTATTATTATTATTATTTGCACAGGCTGTTCTTATTGCCGATTAACTTTTCTTGGGCGAGCCACAAGTAGCAGCCATGGGCCAAGAGGTTTCTTTCACCTTACATCTCCAACACTTTTCAAAGTATTCTAGCTGTTCCCAACAAGGCTGTTTTTTGAACAACACTAACACCAATTTCAATCCCTAGTTTTTCCATCCATCCATTAAAACAATTGCTTACACAGCCCATAGCACCGACAACTACTGGTACAACTTGCACCTTTTTTAACGACCAGAGCCTTATCAGTTACCTCTTTAAGTTTTGGTACTTTTCAACTCTTTCAACTTCTTTGTCGTGCACTCTATTATCTCCTGGAACAGCAACATAAATAATGATGCACGATTTCGTCTTTTTCTCTACCAATATCAGATCAGGTCTCCTAGCTTCAATGATGGTGTCACACTGGATGTTGATTTCCCATAATAATTTCACATCATTGTTTTCCACCACACCCTCTGGGCAATGTTTATACCATTTTTCCTTTCTCTCAAGTTCATGCTTTTCACACAACATCCAATGAATTAGCTTGGCAATATTGTCATGCCTCCTCTTGTACTCGCGCTGGGCTAGCTTTTTACACTTGCATATTAGATGTTGTACAGTCTCCCCCTTTTCACCGCACATCCTACACAATGGACTTTCACTCGTTTTGTCAATCC
>JANTCA010002276.1:0-11445 GCA_024741275.1 Chironex yamaguchii | reverse complement strand
TTTAATGTAGACAGACTCCAGTACACTTAGATGAAAGGACGATCTAGCTGTGCCAATTATCCGAAAATTCTCATCCTTATACATTATGGCGCATTCTGGTACATTTTCTAGTAAATGTTGGCCTATGGCAGAATCGCATGTTTTGGCAATCATACTCGCTTTGCAAGCGTGAGATGGCTGTTCTGTAAGAATGTAAGAATTTATTGGGAAGCAACCTTTTGTCTTATCTGCTATTGTTGCTACTTTTCAGTTGTCTTGTGAACCATGCATACTGCGATCGCATTAATTTTTTGAACTACCGTGGAACGGGTCTGTAAAGTAAGTAGATTTTTAACTATACTTTTGCCTTGTCTGATGTGTAAGGGAGTTTTAGCGTGTAAGCGTGCACTTTCGCTTACGTGTGCATGTCAAGTGTGCACAGAAAGTTTGCCTTCACGAACAAACTAATTAATGAACAGAGATGGCGCCACCGGGGGGGCTTGGGGGCAGGAGCCCCCACAAATCCATCGAGTCCCCCCGTCGGCACCTCAATTTTTGAAAAATTTTAAGCGCTGTCGGCACTTTCATAACTTTCACTTCCAGGTTTCTTTTTTGCATTTTAATCTCAGTGAACTTGAATTACCACAAAACTTTTTTGGATCACTCACTGTCGGCACTCTGACATTACAGCCCCCCAGCATTTCTTCCCTGGCGCCATCCCTGTTAATGAACTCTTACATAATATTGGAATTCCCCCCATTCTAGATCATTGAGGAAACCTACTCTTTCACCTACTTTAATCGATATCGTAACGTTCGTGTTAAGTGCACTTTACCCTGCCACACCCTTATCCAGACAAGTGCACTGACCGTACTCTGCACTGTTTGCGAAGTCTGCTATTGATTAAATTTGTTGCCAAGTTTGATTCTGTTTCATTCTACGGAAAGGAGCCTTTGTTGTACATTGCTGTTGCTTTTTGTCATAGTAACATAGTAACCATGAAATATTAAGTGGACCAGATGTTTTTGTTTCACGAAAAATAGTTATTCATAGCTTTTCAATTCAGCTTAATTCAATGTCTTCCCATTCGACCCAGTCCTCTGGCAGTCTTGGCAACCTTGTCAACATATGCTTTTCCCTTACCACTAATGGCTTCCACCTCCTCACCTGCATTTGGCACAAAAGGTTTTGTGAATTCAGTTTCTACGATATGCTATCACACATCGCGATGTATCTTCTGACCATTAAATAAAGTGCTTAGGAACTCTCAGTTAAGAGTCTGAGGGACTTGCTGACTTAAAAGAGGCAGGCCTACTTCCTAAAAGTAGGCTACAATTTTGACACCAGTCTTGTTAACTAGGAGTGTTATTAGTACCATACAATACATTGTATAAAGCAGTAAGTAAAATCAGCGGGCCATAATCGGAAACAAGAGCTTGGTAGTCTGTAATATTTGCAATTATTTGAAGAAAGACGTAGCTGATACTGCAAAATGAGCGAGGAAAGCGTCAAGGTCGCAGTTCGGGTCAGACCATTTGTATCCTTTGATTTTGTTGCAGTGTGTGTTCGTTAACAGGAACTTTGGTAAATACTAGTTTGAAATTTCCTGAAAATGTATCGCCTGTGGTATATTTTTGTCAATTTTAACAAGCTAGATTACAAGGCAATGTTTTACCGCAGAGATATGGCATCAAACAGTACTTGGTCCACTTCGTGTCTCTTGCCGACGTAAATTACAACGTAGATAAATAGATACAGAATTCACCGAGAAGGCAGGGAATCGCGAAGTAACTTTTAGCTACTATCAACTGGGAAGTTTTAAGAATATTAAAGTTACAAGGTACTGCCTTGTACCCTCTTGCGGGTTGTTCCCGTTTTATTTCATGGACTTTGAAGTGGACTGTCACCTTTTTCCAAGGTTCGCCATAATTATGATGATGCTAATTATGTCTCATGCGGTTTACGACAATCGCAACTATAATTACTCCCTAGAATCGCAGTGGTTTTAAATGGTCAATTTACGCCGCTTTGATCATGCGGTATTTGTGTAAGACCAACTTGCATCGAGATGAAATTTCTGGAAATACATTGCCCCGAAATATTCATTTGTAGGCCTTCATTCTTACTCAAGCTTGCTAACTAAGTGTATACTTAGTTACTAGTTACTGCGTGATCTGTTGTCGTTGTACTCTCTGTATTTTTTTTCAATATTCAGCAACACTTTTGAGATTTTACACTGCTGGTTTTAACTTATTATTGTAACCTGTTTGCCAGTAATTAGGTATTCTCATAGTTTTATTAAGAGTATTCAGCTGAAGTCCTCTGTTATACATTGACAAAAGCAGGTGTTTGAATAGTGTCTTGAAGGGATGTGATTCTAGATAAAATGATTTAATCACTCTAAATCCATTAATAGAAATCTCACGTATCAACCCTAATCATTATTTTCAGCTACCCTTCTCCACAGACATTTAGTCATATATTCTGATTAAGTATTCACTTTGTAGCCTTGAAGTTCCCACAGGAGCTTAGGCAAGTAACTATGTGAATCAAAGCGCACCTGTGGCGAACTCACAGTCAAGTATCGCTCTTATGATACAACATTTGCTGTAACCTTGCTTTTGTAACTTCTGTTTTTATAAAGTAAACATTTTTCATCAAAGATTTACTAACTGCTTAGGTTCCTGAGCAACAGAGACCTAAAAGTTACATTTTTGATCTCATGTAACATCTCTAATACGAAATAGGGGCGTGGCCCCTGTAACTATATAGGATCACACCCAAATCTGAAATATGCCCCCTCTCAATGAAAGACCCCACCAGCCGCCACTGCCATTGATCCTGATGGGTTCTTCCAATGATGACATGACATACTCCACTCCATTTATGCCAGCTGGTTCTCCTCATCATGGGATGATGGGAGTGACTTGCAAAACAATCGAATAGCATTGTGGTAAAGTTGTAGCATGACTATCAAGTTCACATTGAACTGATTTGGATAACTCGGTTTATTCCTTTCACAAAGGAATTAACCATGAGTTAAAAATGGTCTGTGCTTGTAGTGTCTGACTATCTTTTGTAATTCAGTAGAAATATTGATAATGATAAATTCTATATAGTTAGGAACATCATATATTTACAATGATCACTGGGTTGTGGTTATACTTAATAAATATGGAATATTGTAATAAGGTTTACAGATGGATGACACCATTACTTTATCAATGACTGGAATGTGACAAAATGTATGTAGCTCAAGCATGTAGTGTCCACATTATATGCTGATGGTGATATGCCTGGTGTGCAAGACCATGTTAATACAATGTAGTTTAAATGGTATAAGTTTAAAAAGTTTCTTTATAACTCTAAGAGGTGAGTACGGCTTAAAATTAGATCTCCAGGATCATTGTTTGATAATTGGACCTGTGCTGGGTGCTGGCCAACATTAGACAACCACTACAACCTTCATTGGATGCTTAGGGTGACTTCAGAGTAGCAAAGGAACAGGGTAAAGCAGGATTTATAGTCTTGCTGTATAACAATACAGCAATGTAATCACAGCAAAGGTATTCCATGTAAAGTGTTTATAGTTTGATGACTCAATGGTGTTACAGCATTTGTCTACTGCTGCGATCTAGCAATGTTTCAAACAGGTTGTTCCTTGTTTACATAATTTAGGCAGAAAGAAACTTAACAGTTTAGGTTAACACTGTGTTCCTTTAAAGGCAAAATTGTCAGGTAACTTGAGCCACATCCATATTTTACACCTCTGAATACAATTGGGTATTCAAGTAGAGAAATTGGAACTATGGCAAAGGTTGTCATTGTTTTAAGTGTCAAGATGAATGCTCTAGATAGTACACATAGGATGCTAATAGCAATTAACATTGCAAAAGTGATTCAAACGGAATTTTTACACTCTGACTGATAACATAATAAATCACCATACCAGGTACAGTTTAAGAAGTCTGTTTGTGATTTTATTTTGGTGCCTTGAAGTTGAAAAATGATCAAAGTGACCAACAACTTTGAATTGTGATCTTCAAAAGATGACTTTCTGGTGCTCAGTTTGTATTTAATTTGGTGTTGATATGCTTGTGATCTGCCTGAAAGGTTTCCTCTCTGATCAGTAACTCCATACTTACTCAACTTTCATTGGCCATCTTGTTTTGCTGGACAGATTTGCAAAAAAGGAAAAAATTGCTGTCTAGCAATAAATTTTGCACCAGGCAGAAATAAACCTGACAAAAACGTAATATCTGGTGTGCTGGATAGATTACATCATACAGCAAAAAGGAAGAGCCCAATTTTGCTGGATGAGTTTACAGCATGCTGTACACCAAGACAATAAATCCTGCTTAATTTTGCAACTAGTGCCAATCTTAAAAAAGATACTATAAAAACCCGTGTTTAAGCCACACCCTCTTTCCTAATTTTGGTTTCCAAGTTGGGGCCTATGTGCAGAGTGCAGCTTGTGTGCAGAGTTGATCATTCCTCGAAAAAAATTACTAGTAATCCTTATCATGTAACATGTTTATTTATGTGTCAACACCATAGGAGAGGCTAGGCTGGAGTACTTATCACAATAAAATGGTCATCAGACTGTGAAACTCAAAAATGTTGAATGTGGTTGTTGTTGATAATGACATAAATACAGTGAAAGAAACAACCAATTGTCAGATTCACAGACACATGTGAGCACGTACAAGCTTTTGTATGCAAGACATTAAATACAAAGCCAATAACTATCGGTTCCAACTGTAACTCCATGGAAAATTCAAATGTTCTAATACTTACAATGCAATATAGCAGTGATGACAATATGTTGTATGAAAGGAATATCCGTCTTGAGTAGCTATTCTGTTTCTCACAGCAAGATCTGGCAAATGTCGCTTTAAACATAATACACCTGCAATTTCATCTCTTGGTCTCACACAGTATTCTTTGGAAGTTTTGTGAGGTGTGCAATGACCCACAAACATATCCCTTTGCCTTCTGCCAATTGTCAGGATGAGTTTTAGTCTACCTTTTACTTCTATTTGATTTTGGTTGCCTCAGATCTAAATTTCTTGTTTCAAATGTTGATTAAATCGAATAAAGTGAGAAAGCTTTTTTCAGTAGGCCTATTTTTGGTACCACTTATATGCAGGTTTTTATGGTATGTGAAGAAAACTTGCAACATAATAATTTGGTGGCTATAAGACCTCATTTGTTGTGAATAAGAGGGACAGAAACCACATGGTCAGTCAAAGACACACTGATGGATCAACTGAGAGATATGCTATGTCCATATTGTCCTGAGAATATCTTAGATGAAGCCTAATGGTGAAAGGTGTAGAATGAAGTTTAGTGTGGTTGGCTTCTTTGCATACAATAGAATCAGTAAATTAATTTTGAATGAGAAAATCACAGCGAGTCCAGTTATAAATTTAACAGTTAGGAAGTCTATGAGATAAGTCACTTCAATACTTGAATATGAATACCCACATTTTGTGCTTATTTACCTACAGAAAGTAAACCAGTTTCACATCCTTAGTAGTAGCTGTTGATATGTTATCCAATTTGAAGCATGTAGAGTATTCTGTACCATAAATTATGTCTTATTTTGTAAAATTTACACAAAAAATCAATTTAATTCTCCTCTTATCCTGTTGAAATAATCTGGTAAATTAAGCTTGAAGTAGTGTGTGCTCAGTTAACATTTTGGTTATTTTCTATTGCAAAAATGATTTCCTTAATTATATTTAAGAACAAGCGTGAGCGGCAAAGAGATGCCAAACTTGTCATAGAAATGGCTGGCCAAACAACATCTATCACAAATCCAGAGGATCTTGATGATGTCAAGAAATTTTCTTTTGATTACAGTTATTGGTCACATGATGGAGCAACAGAGCAAGAGGATGGATATTTTGCTCCGGAGACTTCAAGCTCACGTTATATTGGACAGGCAAGTATTTATTGATATGTTACCTGAATTAAAGACATTTTTAAATACCTGGTTTAAATAAAATGGATTGTGCATAGGGATGATAAAACATTTGACAAACCATGATTTTAAATTATGCTTTGATAAATTACTTGTGGGGATGCAGACATTTTTGCTCAAATTTAAGCATTTTGCAAACCAGAATTAGGGACTTGTTACTGTAACACTTGTTTGAAGTCCAATGTTGCATAGGTCTCATAGTTTGCAATTATGCTATTCAAAGATTTGCTGACCTTTTCTTAGTAATGTTCCATGATCATTGTTGTCTTTTCATCATCGTACATCATCATTATCATCATCATTATCATCAATCATTATTGTTATTATGTTCTATTTAAAGAACATTTTCAATTTTACATCAGATGTAGGAGTGGAAGTTGGTGGCATGCTATTGTGATGTAAACAAAAGTGACAATGCACATGTTTGAGTCAACTGGTGTATAGAACTCATAAAAATGGCAATAAAATGGTACAGAAACAATTTATTTGTTCCTGGAGCATTAGCTTGCAAATCATCCATTAACCTCTTTTGAGCATCCATTAAAAGTGGTTTGTATTTTGCAACTTGAAACTTGTTTAAGTTTATTTTTTACATTTATTTACTCTTTTAGAAAGAGCTTTTTTCTGATATTGGAGTCAGTGTATTAAACAATGCTTGGGAAGGTTATAACACTTCCTTGTTTGCATATGGTCAGACTGGTTCAGGAAAATCTTGGTCAGTTGTTGGCTATGGTGCTAACAAAGGTATGTGGAGCAGGATCTGTTAAATATTATAATATGTTGTTGATGAACAAGTACTCAAACCTTGATTGTTGATTATGAGACGTAGATTCATGGATCCTTGTCATCAACCTGTAGATTTGTTACCTAGAGCACAAGTTTATCCGATGTGTCATATCAAGGGAAAACTAGGGTCTAGTGGTTTATTGTAAGTCAGTATATGCCATGTTTACATAAACATCTTGACTTGTTCCATCAAATGGAAAATGACAGTTTTGTCAAGTTAGACTTGACGAAAGGTTTTTGACATAACTTTTGTTCCTGAGGGAGATATATTGAATACTACAGTGTACACCACATAAGAAAAATCTAGTGATTTTTGTTCTCCGTATTCTACAGAGTTGTTTTAATTATAACTTGTGGATCATGTATATGATCATGTTTACTTGTCCTCAATAAGAAACAATTGAAATGCTTGACTTGGTTTTAGGTATAGTTCCTCAGTTTTGTGATATGCTGTTTGCTGAGATCAAGAAGAAACAGGATGAAGGGGAAGCAACAGAATATGAAGTTAGTAACATTTGTTAAGCAGAGACAGCAGTTTTGAGCTACTATAATTTGAACTATATATTTTGTTTGCACTGCATTTTTGGAGCTTTAAGATATTGTAAATCATGTTTGCATGTATTGAAACTCTAACAGCAATGTATTATTAAGGATCACCTAGTTCAAGTCTTTGAGGCATCTTAATACAGAGTTGTGTATTGAACCATCAGAGCTAGTCAGCAAGGATAGGTAAAAGAAATTTTAAATATGTCTGTAGAACACAGAAAAGTGAACATGTTAGCATATTGATTTACATATGAGATTAGGAGTTACATCCAGAAAAAAAACAATGTTGAATGTTTTTTTTCCTAATGCAACATTTACAGGTAGGAAACTATTTGTTTCAAAAGCCATTTTAGAAAGGATGCTTTGCTTTTGTCATGTCTGCAACAGTGTCATAGCAACTGGGCAGCTGAAGCCCATCCAATAAAGTTCAAAGTAAAAACATTAAAGTCCCAAAAATGAAGAGGATTCTCATTCTTAAAGAAGTAGGAGAACAGCATACTAGACATCACCAAAACTGGCAGTGTGCTGGAGCTCAGTTTTATAGCTAGAGAATGGTCACAATATACAATACTTTTCCAAGAATCAGCTCTATTCATTCTAATCCAGACTCTGAGCAAAGCAGTTAGGTCTAATTTTCACACATGCTCAATCGGACATTGGTTGATTCTATTCTTGCTTTTCATATATCCTACATTTCCTGCAAGTTTTGTTTCTCATGCAGATATAAATTTCTGGACACTTTTGCATGTGCCTTTTTAGCATTGTTTATTTTAGGTTTAAGGTTGTCTATTTTAAAGTTGTGTTAAGCATTATACGCACCACAAAACCCTGTTCTAACCCAATCAAAAGACACATTGGTGAAAAAAAATTGGTACCTTGATATATTCTGACATACATATGTACATATGTGAAATTTATCTTTCAGGTTATTTATTTCAGGAATTTAATGAATTTTTGAGTATAAGAAGAAAGTGTTTGAGTAGTGCAATTGTTTGTGGATATTTTTTTAAAAAAGAGTCAGGATATATTTGCAATATACAATGACTGACATGTGATTAAATCACCTTATGCTCTTTCACATTAGCATTAGACTGAAGCAAGATTTTTTTCGAAGCCCAAGTGGATGTCAAATGTAGGGATTTTATGAGGATTGGTTATTTGAAAGTCTTAAATATTTTTTCATCACAGGTTTCAATATGAATGTGTGATATATTTACTTAGTGGGCTAACCTATCGTACTCACTTTGTTTTTACCATCTCATTTGAAAAACACCATTTATTTTACACTAATAGGAAACATTTTAATGTACGTTACACATACTAGAACAATTACTTAATGCATCAAACACATGAATAAAAATATGTTTCAATGTGTAAAAGTTACTGACAATTTAGCTCTAATTTTTATGCACTTAAATAATCTTAATTGTAAGTAATTTAGTTGTGTTAATTTGTTTAACAATAATGAATAATACTGCTAAACAATGCATGCTATTAGCATATTGCCAAAATCAATTACTCAGTAGCTCTCAAGTAAATCTCACTGTGTCTATGATTTGACTGCAATTTTGAATGCCTGTGTTCAACCCACAACAGGTGTTGTTAAGCATTGCTAAGCTGATTACATCATTCCGAATCACCCTATAGTACCAGCTTATGTGCTAACCTTGTATAACTTAACTGATGGGTTTTATACATTGAAGGGAAGGCCACTTTTATAGTTGTAAAATATCCAATTTTTGAAAATGAACATTTTATGTCTCATTAGTAATTTCAAGAACTCGTTGTAAAACTTAGTTGCATTGTTTGGTGAAGTTGGAAAAAACAGTCGGTTCTACATGCTCTCTAAGGTGGTAGGTGTGAGAGAGGAATTGTGTTTGACATTTTCAGCCTCCCAAAGAAATTTTGCTTACTATAGCACTGTGTAAGGTGCTAAGATGGTTTTATTTGGTTTAACAAGCACATAGAGTTCATTGGAGCAATGCCTAGCAAAGTAGTGATATAGTAGCAGGAGGCTATCAATATACAAATGCCTATTTGGCATGCGCTGACACGATGACAAAATGTCACCTGCAACAACGGAACCAAGGTGAGCCCAAGCACTGTCAACTTCATACAATGTGTCCTGTGGTATTCTGACCAAATTATAGTAGCCTCCATTTTAGGCCTGATTTGACTGCAGAATTGATATTAGGGGTTAGATTTTCCTTGACCAAAAGGATCCTTCCTTTCTGCAAACCTGATGGATAAGTCTGATGGATCTTGGAACCCTAACCTGATGGATCGTCTGAGCTATTTAGCACAGCTAGAAAGCATTATCTTTGCAATTAGGTGACCTTGCTTCAAAGCTCAGGAGGTCGCAATCATTACTGTGTGTCTGCTCCTGACACAAGACTGCATCTAGAACTATTACATCTAAGGCGTGGGAGGAGTCCAAGACCAAAGAGTCTTTTAAAGAAGTGGCCTAGTTCATGGTGATCCCATTTATTACAATAGGTGGAATATCGAGTTTTGAACACTAAAGAAAGATAGAAGTGTGATTTTTATGTGTTCTTATTCACATGTTCCCCCTGTGGTTGCAAATCCGAAAGGAAAGACCTGAGACAAGGTTTTTGATTTCGAGTTACTTGGATGAAGAACCTTATACAGTACTTTTGTCGGCATATGAACGAAACCTTTAAGGTTATGGTGTTAGGTTAGCGGTTATTGAAATTGTAGCGTTGATCATGGAAAGACCCTTGAGGGACCATTGCATTTATGGCAGTGACCTATTTATAGAAGGATGTTGGAAAATCAATCCTTTGACTTCGCTCTTAGTTGCCAAATATGATTTACAGATAATCTCTAATCTTTAGATTTTAAAGCATTTGAGGTGAAACTTCATTTCTCTGGAGAAAAACAGTGACATAAGTCGTTTAAAGTGTTTAATGTGCGCCCTGTAATAGTTCCATGTTTATTCGAAGAGCCTTATTAATTCTTTAAAGTAACGTTCCTTTGCGTAGCTTTCAATCTTACACCAAATTTAATCCAACCTACCTTTCAAGATAAGCCGTACTATATTCAGTGATGGTTGTTTCTGGTAGCTAGATTTCATATGTAACCACAAACCATCCCACATTTTATGTTTTTGTCAGCCCATATACCTGCCTAGAAAGTTGAGAAGGTTGCCCCCCGCGAATTATCTACTCGAGAGTAGATTTTACCTTTCTTGCAAGAGGCGTTTAGAGGAGCAGCACCAATGGATGCAATTTTGGTTCTTGCATTGATTAACTTTTAATGTCGTTTTGCCGATACTAGCTACAGAGGTCGCAACTTAACTTTGTAATCATTTATTTAGGTTCAATTCAGTATGCTGGAGATTTACAATGAGCGAGTACGCGACCTGTTAAATCCAAATCCAAAGATCAAGAGCTTGCGGATAAGAAATCATCCAAAGAAGGGATTTTATTGTGAGGGGTTGACGGTTGTTCCAGTAAGTGGCTATAATGACATTGAAATGAGAATGGAGGAAGGAACGCAAAATCGTACTGTAGCAGCAACTAACATGAATGCGACTAGCAGGTATGTACATAGTGATATTTCATTCGGCGTTAAGACTTATGTAAATCATTGATAAAATTGTAGTGCCATGGGGCTAGTATATAACCATAAATATAGTTGTAACTTTACCGCCGTTATGACGAAGATATTGTTATGGATCGCTATTTTCTTCCAAAGGGCGGTAAAGTTGCAAGTTTATTTTACGTTAAGACTTATGTTCTTGTTTCTTTAATGATTCCCAAATGTTGAAGATGAATACTTGGATATCGTCATCCTTTTTTGCGCATTTTTACTTATGCCGTTTTCTTGCTCATACAACGATAACCTGCAGCAGTAGAAATGTGAGGGCATGACTCAGGAATTGAAACAAATGTGCATGATCGTAAAGTGAGCAGTTTCCTTTGTAGAAGCCGCAAGACTGTATGCCCCAGGAACAAATAGTGAACCAGAATGAAATTCTTCTGATGGTCTATCGCATTGTTGCAAATTGATACTATTTCTTAGGAAAATTGACGCAAGCTAGTAGAACTCCCTTGAAAATTTGCGACATTGCGCTAAAATCATACTTAAAAGCTTTTTTCGTCTGACACTCTTCAGAGTATGAAACG
>JANTCA010002275.1:0-11446 GCA_024741275.1 Chironex yamaguchii | reverse complement strand
AGACTCCAATACACTTAGATGAAAGGACGATCTAGCTGTGCCAATTATCCGAAAATTCTCGTCCTTATACATTTTGAATTTTCTAGTAGATGTTGGTCTAAGGCAGAACCGCATGTTTTGGTAGGCATTTTCGCTTTGCAAGCGCGTGTTCTCTAGAAGGAATTGATGCTTGGCGTACAGTGGTTGGAACATGTTGTTCGATCCTGTTATCCAATCTTTGAGAAGTGCGACCTACATACCGTTCTTCACATCGTATCGAATATTTCGAATAACCTGTATCTTAATATGATCTCCCACATATTATTTTTCCACAATCGTACTTTTGAAAGTTCCGGTTGTATGTCTTGGTGTATGATTATGGTATAACTAATTCTCCCATCAGTCAACACTACGTATGTGAATGAAATCACGTTAAACCTTGTTCTGTCCGTTGTACTGTCGGAAACCACTTGATTCGTCTATAACTAGGTACTGTTACCCAAGCTTTTAGCCCCAACGCGCTTTTTCCACCCTGGCCCTTGCTTATAAACTGCAAATTTTTTTCTAATCTCTCCGCATCATATACAATTCCAAGATTACTCGAGACCCAGAGTATACGCCCGCAACCGATATTTCAATAAAGTTATGGTTGCTCTATTTTTCGTTCTGCCAGCATTCAAAATGGCCGCCAGATGTTACTTGTGCAAGCAAGGGTTGGACATCTAGCTCCTGCGTCGATTTAATATATTTGATTTCATAGCTATTGTGTTCTTGTTCTCTGCGATATATAGGAGAGGAATCAATATCTAATGGTTGCTGACTGCGTATACTTATAGCAATCTACTTACTGTGCTTGTTACATTGTTGTTAACTCGAAGAAAGTAAGGAGAGAAAAGTTTACCATACGTGTGAGTATCTTATAGGTTTGGTAAATGGTTTCTACTTATCAATCCTGTCGTTCTGCTTTAAAGAAAGGTTTTCAAGAACTGCATTGAAGTCCAACCAGGGTTTATGAGAGTGCAGACAAAGAAAGGAAATAACATTGAGGCTATATAAATTGTTAAGCTGAATTATTTTGATCTAGTATGTAGGCAAACGCACATTTATGTCATTTATGTAATGGTTTTAACCAGTGGTCGACAGGGTAATACTGTGCAAAAGAACAGAAACAACTGTGATAAAAGGTTGCCTTGTAGGTACAAAACACATGCCATTTGTAAGTGTATACGCCAGTCGACACACGCCGAATAACGAGTGGACAATCGAAAATGAATGAATTAAAAGTCTTTCGACCTTATATATTGAGCAGTTTATCGCAATAAGAAAAGTGTCGGATTAGTTGTTCGTGAGAGCTGGGTTCGAATCTCCGGTGATCACAATTATAGTTTTATTTCTGTATATTTCCGTAACTCCACATGATTTTTCAATAATAATTATAGAGCGTGTGTGAGTTTTATATACTTAAGCTCATAACTAAGTAGTTATTCCATACGTAAATGTTTAAAATATTATAATATACCTTAAAAGCAACATCTTAACTTTTTATCTATAAGATTTTAATACCTTCTTGTTGATAGAGTTTTAAGGAGATCAGTGTAAAGATTTCAAAACAGATGGTGTCCTTTGATGGTAATAGGAATGCGTTGTCCTTTCTAATAAGGATAACTTTTAAGCTATACTAAGCTAGACTATGATGGCGATAATATCTAAGAGACGTGTATTACACAGGAAATAAGAATATACAACTTCATTTGAGTTAAACCAACATGTGAACAATAAAAGCTCACTGAAGGTAATGCTGAAGCTAACGATTACTTGATTACAGGCGAGCTACAAAGACGTTGATTAGAGTTGAATTTTAATTGATTGTTAACTTAGTTTTTAGAGTAAGCTAACTTAGAAGACTACAGTAAGAATTACTTGCTTTCGTAAGAACCTTGAAATAAACATTAAGCTACCACACTGCAGAAATTTCAATATTAATAGACATTTCTTACTCAGCAATTGAGGATAAAGCAAAGGTGAAAATTTTGTAAAGTTTAGACAATTTGTTGGATAATAAATGTTTTCATTGTAAGCAGATTCAAGAAATACGGGATTAGAAATTAAAAGAGCTTTATAATGTTTAAAAGCAAAGATACTTAGCACAAAAAATACTAGAAATCAACACACATTCCTCTAAATGTATTGTACAGGTTTGGGGTCATTTGTGAGAGATAGCGATGTTGACAAAGAATACAGTGAATATTAACTGAGATGATAAAAATGCTTATTGTTCCTGTGATCACTAAACAATTTTCCATTCAGGTGATCCACACACTTCTTCTAAGCAAAAGGAAGCAAGCCAGTTCCCATGACTACCCATGCTTTTGAGGTATCTGGCACCTGATACATTCAATTTTCATAACAGTTTGCAATTTTCAGGACAGTTTCTCTCTTCGGGATTTTGCTTTGCTTTGCTACAGAGGGATTTTGCTTCGCTTTGCTACAGAGCATTTTCCGGTTAATCTGTTCCCTTAGATGTTAAAGTCAAAGCTTCCACGCAAACCACTTTTGCATCCTGAAAAAGAACGTACAACGTCAGTTCAGTGGGAACACGATTACCATTTGCAAACGAAAGAATAGATCTTTTGGAAAGCGGCATTATTTAGTAAGCAAACTTTAATAAGTTTGAACAACAGTTTGGCTTCTACCTTATCTTTAAACAAAAAGCATCATGACTTCAAGCAGGTACAGGATCTTCAGCTTAAAAAAGTGGCCCTATTTCAATAGAAGCAGAGCATTTTATGGTTAAAGATACACAAACTGGTATGCGGTTGTCAATGATACTAATGTTAAAGCCTATATCAGAAGTTTTGTTGGAGTCTCAGAGAGGTTCATTACGGTGTACTTTCAGTAAGTTGCTGTTTGGTTTAAGTACACTTGAATTTTATGTACTATGTCCTTGGTATTGATTGATTGATATACAATGATGTTTTCGTCGTTCTTAGTGTATACACCCGCTTTCTTTGAAATCACTTCCTTACCAACAGTTGATCTATTATGCAACGTACTTAAGACAACCAAGTAGACGAGCACATCAATTATCTTGATAAACAAGTTATCGTTTGCAGGCAAAGCTTTCTTGTCTCCCATCATGTGCCAAATTGTCAAGTCCTTTCATGGCTTACGTGTTACTGAATTGAATTTATTTTATTTATGCTTTTTACTATGCTCATTGGTAACCGACATAAATATACTTAAATTTTTTGATATTTTTCTCGTTAGCATTTTATTTGATAAATGCATAATGCGTGGAAATATGCATAGTTGAGGAGTCATTATAAACCAATCATTAACATATGTTGTTGTAGCAATGGGGTTGACTTTAAGCGCATTTGATCTGTTATTAGCATTCATGCATCAATACATGCGCTGGCAATCTTACCAATTTACAAATTGCTGCCTTAACGTAAAACAGGATGACTCCTTTCCATAATATCTGTGTGTCGACCGTATGTTCTATTGTAACATTGCTACTGTATTACATTCATAATGTTAAAAATAACTGCCATTCATGTTCCTCTTGTTGAGAGTTTTGTACTATTTGCCTTGTTGAGAGTTTTGTACTATTTGTCTTGTTGAGAGTTTTGTACTATTTGCCTTGTTGAGAGTTTTGTACTATTTGTCATCTTGGGTATTTTGCGCCAACCTGTGGAGTTTAATCGTTATGATAAGATTCTTTTCACTCACTGTTTGCATATTTAGTCAAAATATGCTCTCAACGTTAGCATGGTATGAACACTTCGATAGAATGGGTTAGGACACTTGCTTCAATACAATTTAATCAACGCAAAACTACTGATTACGGGACCAAGGAAAGCGAAGGTTGAAACCCGTATTCATCAGTTGCCCTTCTCCCTGTATCTTGCAGTTCGCCTCATTTGGCCAATTGGTGTGGGGCGCCTGATGTTCAATAAGGCTTTATTCTATTATTAGTCTACTGATTACATGACTATAGTTATCTTATCTAATCAGTTATTTACATTGGCAACTTCTTTGGATGCAAATGGCTGGCAGCAAATTATCAGATCACATCCTATAGCTACCTTTTAGGGGACGAGAAACATATTGATTTTATGGGGCTCAAATTTTGCCTTCCAATCTGGCAGGGCCTTTTTAAAGATGCAAATTAAGACGTTTTTAAGCTCCCAGTTAAGGCAATTCTTTATCAAATTTCACTTTTCTGTCATTATTTAAGACTGGTGCATGCGATCGTTATATTATTTACTAACCTAAGACTCTTTCCGAGTACGAAATTTTCAAACTTTAGTTTGATCTACAGTAGAGAAGGTTTTATAGACAGTCATGGTTTGGAGAAATGTTCGTGTTTTAGTAAAACGTTTCAAATGTGGTAATTATTTGTGACGATCATGTTGTTGACAATGGGAATGAAATCAATCTATGCTTCAACTAGTTCCGATGCCAATTAAATTTACATCTTTATAAGACACTGTTGCAATGCACACATCTTGATTGGACCTTCCCTTTCTTTTTCGTTCTCATTTGATTTCGGTTATTTCTGTAAACCTATTCTTCTCTTCGTGCAAATAAAATAGATAAACGACGACATACTGACTCCCTGTACAAATATAAAATGTGGTCGACACTTGCACAAATTAGACAATTCGTTCCTTTTTTACGTTATTATAGTCTGATAAATCACCTTTCGTAGCTTTTTGGAGGCGATGACAGGTGCCTTTGAAAATTCGTTCCATTTAATCATAATTTCGTAAAGCTACATTGTGACATTTTCAAAATTCTCATCAGCATTACTGTTATGAATGAATTTTAATGTTATTCTAAAGAGTACAGATCTGGCTTCTTGTCACTGACAATCATCTACTTATTAGAAAGGCCAAGACGTAACACTGCAACTCAATTTGCAGTAAAAGAATCCCAGCAACGGACATATGTAGTCACACCATAAGTCAAAGGTGGTAAATGAAGATGGAGAATTTCCATATTGTGACTTCACGCTTATTTACACGAGGGAAAAGCACAGTTGATGTCAATCATGACATTTAAATTATTTCCACATTTGTTTCATACCAAAATAAGTGCAAAATACCCTTTGTTGCGGTTGCATAAGCAGTGATTGGGATTCTGAGGTACAAATTTTTTACTTCAAGCTTAGTTGTTTTCAAATGAATAGTTTGTTAAGAGTTTCTTTGGAGTTAACGTAAGTATTGATTGAGTTCCATCCAGACCAATTCTGAGAAAATTCACATATAAGACTTTAAAGCCAATTCCCACCATCCCCGATGGTCTTATGAATTTATCAATAGCATACTCTTGCAGATTATATGGGTCGAAATTCTAGCAAAGCATAAATTTCCAACCGAAATCGTCTCGCTCTATGCCTAATTTACACGCCAATGCCAAAAAGTAAGAGAACTGTAAACTAAATATTTTTCTGTTACAATTATTTTTATACTGTATTGAAATCATTGTTTAGTCATGATCTATTAGACATTAATAAAATTCTGTTTACATAATGGTGATATAATAGCAAGAAGCTATGTTTTGATGTCTCTTGTCAGCTTGTGTTTTACGTAATCTTGTGTACGGTATGGTTTGCCACTGCCTTGTCATTTTTCTATCATCCTGTGCAATTTCTGCAATATCAAGCTATCTGCTGTTCTTGTCGTTTCCAGCACCTGCCCGTAATGTCACAAATCAGATTTACCTAAATAATCAAGTCTTCACACTGTTCCTCGTGCGGCGGTGAAGTGTTCCTTGTGCTTGCAAAGCAAATTTTATAACTCGGTTCAATCTCATGTTTGCTCGGTAGAAAAATTTGCGTCCACCTGCCTCCATGCACTTTCATGTAAATAGGTATCAACAAATGTGCTCTTTTGGAAACTCCTTCACAAACGACATATGAAAAGAGGTAATTTGAATGTAATGATTTGATAGTCCACATCGTGTAACTGATACAATCTCAAGCAATTGAGCAAAATTCTCTCATAATTTTGCAGGATCGTTGCCTGAACTGATTGCAATCTAACAACAGCTGCCAAACCATTGCGTCGGTGACGTAAGTGGTTTTCAACGTAAGATAATTTATTGTTCATACAATAGAAAGAAGTTAAGATACTTTTGTTCCGGCAAAATTTCGTCTTAATTTACCAGAGAATGTTTCAATAAACGAAACAAAAAGTGCAACATGGTTTGTGAATCAATATTCTGGCTAACTAATTTTAAGACTAAGTCATAATACTTCAAGGTTAAACATTAAGACCATCCAAAGGACTAGACTGCTCTATTATCACAATACCTCAAAACTTTGCCATACAAGACAATTCAAAGGACCAGACCACTCACATTCCATAAGTGCAGTACTTCGATAAATTGGCTGAATTCACACGAAGGACAGAAAAATAACTGTTTATTTATTCTCCGTATCCTGGTTTTGATCTATAAACTATATCTAAGAGTTGTTCCAATTTCTTGAAGGGAACGAGGCCCGATTGGAAACGTATTGTCCCGAAAGGATTCATAAATACCTTCTGCCAGTATCCCAAGAAAATTAGTATTATCACTGCATTCTAAATTTGGATAGTTTCATCATAAACATTTTGGTACCACGAGCCAGTATAAAATGCTGAATATGCTACAATTGTAATAAATATATTCTTATATTTATCAGGGGTGAAGCTGGAGAAATCTTTGTAATGGCTAATTAATGGTTCTCCCTATACAAGCTGGCAGTGTAATAAGTCCCCTCGTAAATGCCGAGCAAAAAATAGCAAAGAGTTTTCCGACTCAATTATGGTAGAGAAATCAATGTTAGGTTGTTAACAACTTATGTACTACAGGATAAAAGTAACATAGATCTTCACCCATAACAAGCAATTGACATCATATACAAACTTGTACTTTAGGTACAAAGCGATTAGTTAAGTAGTGTTTCTCAAGGTGGCTCATAACTGCATTTGCAAGGGACGCACTAAAGGGGAATTCATCTCTACATAATGGATTTGATCAATAACTTTCCCGTTAAGCGCTGGTCAAACGAATACAACATTGAATGTAACATTGAATGCAGCAATTCCTTCTACATACATGTTGCACGATGTTGCATGGCCCATGTAACAAAATGAACACGTTGAACATTGTTGAATAATTTTCGAACGTTCAAAAGGTTTAAATGGAAGCTACATCAATCACTGGACTTGTTTCTTGCAGCAAGGAGAATGCAACGGCGTTCACTACTGTGAAGAAAGAAAGGAATCCCTGTACTTTAAACCACCAGTCTCTTCAACTACAAAATTAGTATTTAAAACTACGGTTTCTTTTAAAGGTGGATGATAAATAGTCAAGAGACTGGAAATCTGTCGATAGTAAGTTTTACATTCAAATTAAAGACGAAACATTCGAAAAGAAATCCTTAACAAACATGTCCTGGAAGGAAAAATTTAGCGGAGCTCATAGTCATACGCACCCTCAATAGAGAGAATAGGTCTTGCTGGATAATTCGTGTTATTTACTTCAGGCAGAAAACAAAGAACACTAGGGGTACTACCAGATTGGAAAAAACTCTTTGTAAGCATCACGTAAAATTGATTGTTGTTTCAAATCTTGTTTTCGGATTTCAGGCAAAGTTCTATTACATCAATGTCAAGTTTCTTAACTTCAACGTAATCGATATAACCAAAAACGATTGAGAATAATCACTGAAATAACAATATCCTTCTTGCTAGATAATTTTGTGATAGCTGATGATTCTTCTTTGATGATATGAAGAGGAAACGGTGTAGGATCATGCCCATAACAGGCAATCAGTAAAAAACTTAATCGTCGGGTTTTCACAGGGTCAAAATTGACCACTTCCTTTGCGACCAGGTGATTTTCCAAGCCGACTGCCGTATTATTAACCGAACTGAACCCTGTTGGCTATGTCGAACATCTGTATAGACAAAGTTCGATGCCATGAGCTTAGTACCACATCCTACTGTTGATATTATAACCCGATCTCCCGGTTTAAAGCCCTTGATTTTCCTAAAGTCAGTTGACAGAAATAGTTTCAAAACATTCCCTTATGTGAAATCAGCTCCTCCAGACCTCCAACACCCCGTATAACAAGAACATCCGCACTAACATCGGCAACATATTCTGCAAGCTAATAAACAAGCACTTTCCAGAAACCCATAGATTCCATATCATTTTCAATAAGAATAACCTGAAAATTAGTTGCAGCTGCACAGAAAACTAGGCCTCCATCATCAACAAGAACAACAAAAAAATCCTCAACACCAAACCAACCGCAACTGCTGCAAAAAAGAAGATTGCCCTTTGACAGTCTCACCACCAACATCATCTACAACGCTAAAGTAATCACAAACGAAAACACAATCGGGAAAAATTACATTGGCCTGACTGAAGTAACGTTCAAACAACGTTACAGTCGACTTTATCTGTCATTTAAGAACAGCAGCAAGTACTCTAACAGCACTGAACTTTCCAAACACACCTGGCAACTTCAAGGCAACATACTAGACAATCGAATCCAATGGTCAATTATTACCTCAGCCCAACCATACAGCAACATATTTAAAAGGTGCGACCTCTGAGCATCGGAAAAGTTGCAAATCATCAAAGGCGACAACAATAACCTCTTAAACAGACGCTCCAAACTAATTTCAAAATGCAGACGAAAGGTATTTTCTAATGAACTATAGCACCCCCCAGACAATTCATAGTAATTTTGCATAATGCCCCTTTCGTTGTATCTACTTACTTATACATCCATGTAGTTTGGAATGCGATTCAATGACATTCAAAGTCCTTGGTATCTCGAGACAAAATTGTTGAGGTATAACATATATCTGACACTGATGAAAGCTTAAGCCGAAACACAGAAAAATTAATGAGTTTCCCCTTACCCACCGCTGGGATTCGTCTCGTGATACCAAGGACTTTGGATGTCCTTCACCACACCTTTGTGCCGTGATGGCACGGAGGTTTGAGCATTGGCTTTTAAGTCTGAGGATTCCAAGTTCGAGCCCGGTCGGCTCCCACTTAGTGCAGCTATTGTGGTAATGCCCACTCTTGACAAATGCTCTTTACCCCATCACACATAAGCAAAATTGCTTTACTTCGGCGCACACACTAAGCAATATTGCTCGTGTGCCAAAAAATATCCAACATGTTGGATATTTTACATTCAATCTGAAAAAGAAAATTCCTTATGAGTTTACCAACGCGCACGGGACAATTTTGCTTAAGCAAAATAGCACGAATGACACTTGGTTGAGCAAAATTCTCCCGTGAGCTCCTAGCATATGTCGTAATTCAGATGACATAACTCATTTTGGGTACGCGTTTGATCAAAACACAGTCATCAAACCGAGCTTCGTTTCATGTTTCACGGTCAAGCAAAATTCCGCAGATTTTGCTGCAATTGCACTTGACGAAACCGCTCACTTTTCTGACATCAAGCACTGTCTTTTAGACAACCATTATTTGTGCCCTTTTGTTTTAGACAACCCTTAGTGCTTCCCTTATTTGTTAAGTATGTTTACAACAGTGTTTTATATCACAAATTTGTCGTGATCTTTATCTTTCAAAGCTGCCAATAGCTATAGTAATTTGGAGTGATCTGCTAAGCAATTCTCTATAATTCAAATTAGTTCTATCAATACTCTCCGGTGTTTCAGCTTTAGAGAAGATATCTTGCGAGAAATTTAAGTTCTTAACAATATTTGAGAACGTAACTATATACAATCTCATTAAATGCTAAGACACGCCCTTGCCATGTGATTATAATGACCTCATCTCTGAACAATGATCATTACCATAGACGAATTTAGTTGTCTTCATGAGTGAACTTTGAAAACAAAGCGTGCTCTATGGTCGTATAGTTTAGATTGTCAAATGTTTATTTGCCTGGTTACAAGTACGCTGGGGCGAGGCGATCTCACTGACAACCCTTGATAAGTACTGCTACTTAGAATTTTCTTTGAAGTTACTTAAAGGTATTAGGAGTTTTACCGAGTAACAGCAGATTTGGTCCTGCTTTGATTGTAATTAAGTGCTCTTCCGGAATCGTTTATACATTCACTGTTTGAAATTTGTTAAAATTCCTATTTGCTTTATTGTTAGATGCCCACGTTATATACTTCTCTCACAGAAGTAGTTGATAGCTTTCCTATTTTGTTTTGCTATATAATATGCTGTTCTATCTCTCTTAAATGTTTGGGCGTGACATTTGATGTCTTAACATTATTCAAAGCCTCTTTTCTGTTTATCTTGGATCAGTAGTAAAACTTTATTTGTTAGCAAACCACAATGGAATTCCAGTGACGGTTGTCCATATGTTCTCTTTTACGGTGCCCTGTTGTACCTGCTAGTGTTCAAAAAGCCTTCTATTGCAGACCACTTAACAGTTTCGAAAACACAGACCACACTACGGGAGCCAAGCTGACACATAAGTCAATTTCCAAGTCAGGTAAAGCAAAGGACAATCAGAGTCACTGAATCGCTCGCACAAATGTTATGAAAACGTCCCTACCTAAGTTTTGTACGGCTTTTTTAAAGAAATCTCTTTGAGAGCTTCTCAATGAAACATGGCTCGACATGACAATGATAAGCGTTAAAGATTCGGAGTTTTATTATGTTTCATGTACTTTATACTTATATGACCTTCATTTCCGCTCTTCCTCCATACTACTTAATGGTAAACGTAGGCACAGTCGTTAATGTTGACTTTCCTCTTTGGCCTAAGACTTAGCCACGAGAGCCCAGAGTAACAAGGGAGAAAAAGTTCTTGCAATGTGTGACCTAGCCAGTGGCTTATCAAATGAGGGGTTGATCGGGTCGTTGCCGGTCATTATTGAAAAAGAAAAGTCTATTAGTTTCGCACAAGAGTGCAATAAAATTGTCAAGAGGAGTTTATACGGTTTGGTCATAAAATAGTCACTTGCAGCTATGGCGCTGGATTTACAGTACTCACCAGTTGCATACCTTAAAAGTTCCAGTGGTCTCTTTTGCTCCTTTCCTGCCGTCACGCGGTCAAACAATTTAAACTCTCTTTGCAGTGTGAGATAGGATAACATCTACACCTAGACAAATTCTCCACACGTATACCATTAGACCATTAGGAGGTTACCCAGGAAAGAACAAAACTATAATCTCCCTTAACCTTCTCTTGACGACGATATTTCGTATGCTGCCATTCCTTCCCTGATTCGCTTGATGCATGCTCACTCAGTAATTCAAAGGTACTTCCTGCTGCATCTGCTATTGGCAACAGTCATTAGAAATTTAGTCTTCAGCATATGGTCTATTAAACCTCTTTTTCACTACCAGAGTTCAAATGTTCAAAATATGGAGTGTTTTGTTTTGGTAGCATTAACTTCTCTACTGTTACCTTAATCTACCAGGTATTCGTGTTTCCTGTTACAATTAAGTCTATTGACAAGTT
>JANTCA010002274.1:0-11446 GCA_024741275.1 Chironex yamaguchii | reverse complement strand
GCAAACAAGCAATAGCTGCTACGGGCCTGCCTAAAATAGATTTAAACCGACGAGAATGGGAAAAATTCTGGTACGGCAGCGGCCGTACCTGCCGTACCTCCCGTACCCCGTGCGTCGTCGCTGCTACATAGTATTAAGCATTACAAGGATCTGTACATTGCCCGTTTTAAAAGGCATACGTTGTAACTTAAAACGACGCTTGTCACTTTAAGTACATGAAATGAGATCAAATGTTATCAAAAACTGTTATCTAATGGAAATATGCGCAGCCAACGGACAGAAGCGAAAGTATTCCTACAAAGCAGTATGCGGCTAAAGCATTTCCATTTCATCACTCATTAAAAGGATGGGTTATTTTTACAACAAAAATGATAACTATGACATCCAATTATACTGAGGTACCATAAAACCGGCCACCGGATATGGGAATTATAAACTGAGAGGTATAAAAGGGTGTTTTCATTATGTTTTCATGCCTTGGCAGTCAATAGGGGCTGGCTTTTTTCATCAGGGGCGCCGGCAGAGAAATGGCGCCCCTTCATGAGAAACATAGTTGTCAAGCTGATGAGGAGATCGCAATTTTCGTGCGACTTTTGAATTTTAACAATTAAAGAAGCTGATCCTCAAATTTATGAACAAAAAGCACAAGTTTCTGAACATGACATTAAAAAGAAAATAGAAAGAAAATGACTTATCATTTCTGGCTTTGTTAGTTTCCACGATAAGAGATCTGATTTACAAATCACACTATTGATCTCTTTAAGGACAAGTCTACTTCTCTTGTGCAACATGCAAATAAAAATGGAGAAAGCACTGAAGAATGCATTAGTTCTTAAGCACATCTAAACTGCACAGAAGACAACGATACTTAACAAGATAGGCCTTAACTCTAACTACCTATAAACTTCCGGCTATTCTTAATGCCAATCTTGTCTTATCTCTGCCTTTAACAAATTAAAAGTGGTCAAACATTGTTATAAATGTTCCATTATTTTTTATGCATGGTTCGTTTCAAACATTTAAAAGTGGCATCTTTTAGGAAAATTGTCAGTAACAGCTTCATTAGTAAAGTTTTCTCTTTTGTATTTATTTAGATTGTACTTTTCAGGGACTTTGAACGCAGTTACAAAAAACTGTCGAATGTGACAGATTTTAGGAAAAATGTTGCAAATGAGCCTTTGCAAGTTCCTTTGAGGTTTTTGCGAACAATTCAGTGATATATTCTACATCTAGGGACAGCAAAATTTCCAAGGTTAATGCGAGCGGATTCCAACGGATTCTAATCTTTTTGGATCATGCTTGATCTTACCCACACTTTCATGTTTTTCTAAAAACGACCATTCTACTGTAGTGGAGATAACAAGGACAGCCAAAGCAATGGGATACACCTGACATGGCATTTGGCATGCGCCCATCAACTAACTGGATGACAGATGATAGCAAGTGCATCAATAAAGGAAGGTGGCCTTGTTCTTTTCTGTTTCAACTTCAACTCTATCTATCACTATTTTATCATCACCTACGACTCTCACTGCTCTGATTTGTGTACAATCCGCATCTATGAAAATGTCAGCTTGTGCATAGCCATCAACACAATTGTCATCCTCATTATCATCCTCATCGTGATCATGATGAGGATGAGGATGATTATGATGATGATCATCATCATCGATTTCTGTGTCACCTTCATCATGGAAGACCTGACTAAACTCCTTGAATGTCTCGGAAAAGTTAAATAGCTCGTTAGCGCATCTGTAACAATCCAGCTTGTATATCTGGCAAAAACATTCATGAATATCACGAGATGTCTTGTACTCTTACAAAAGGTGAGGAAAGCGACTTGGGCAAAGAGTAAAAGTGCTTATTCTCAATGAAAGCGCCTTTGTATGTCTTGAAAACAACACCCTTGAAAACCTTAACATGGCACATTGTGCTGGATGACAGTAGGCTAGTACAGCACGACCAAATGCTTCTAGTTTTAGCGCCCACCTAAACTTTGGCGCCCCTTTAAATATCTGATTGGGGGTCATGGACCCTGGCCTCCCCTACCAGGCTGTTCATGGCCCCCCCCCAGCAGATACCAGGCCAGCAACACCACAGTGTGGATCAGAGGAAATCACAGACCTCTTATATGTATGGAGTAGATCAGGGGTGGGCAAACTACGGCAAACTCCGGCGAGACCA
The DNA here is from genome assembly GCA_024741275.1 of Chironex yamaguchii. Taxonomy (NCBI): domain Eukaryota; kingdom Metazoa; phylum Cnidaria; class Cubozoa; order Chirodropida; family Chirodropidae; genus Chironex; species Chironex yamaguchii. The sequence continues at coordinate 9,262 of JANTCA010002274.1, read as the reverse complement.
TTTTATACGGCCCGCCGGCACTTGCAGAAACTACTACGCATCACTTATTGTTCCAAGAAACTCCTACGCATCACTTATTGTTCCAAGTAAGTAAGTCATATGACAAAATGTTTGCAAAGCTTTCTAATCGAAACTAATTGAAATTTGAACTGCAAGTAAATTAAAATATAATGACGGCTTACCGCAGCAGTGGCTTAATAGCAGATTGCTCGCTTTGCATGCCGGTTGTGGATTCGAATCCACGATCGGGTCATACCAAAGACTTTCATAAAATAGTACATAATGCTACCCGGCTTAGCACTCAGCATTTACAGGATAGATTATGGAAGTTAAACACACAGTGCTACCAGTTGTCCAGCCCCCTACTGTAGCATTCACTGCAACTGCACAGCTGTGTGGCCCAAAGGCTAGAGAAACAGAGATGTGCGCCGCCCTAATACACCAAAAATGGTGTGGGAAGGAACTTTGAACTATTCCGCTTTCCTGCAAATAACTTTTTATTGTTATTTGAGAGGCACAGTTTAAGGTTTGTGACTTCGACAGAATTTTTGTTAAAAATAAAAGATTTACATTTTCATTCTATTAAAACAATTAGTGCTGATAAGAAGCGCAAGACTGAAGACGAATGTTATTTTTTATGAGGAATGGACTGTTAAATTCTATTTCACGAAAGTTGGGAATAAATCATCTTGCTTTTTGTGCCGTGAGTCCGTGACTGTTTTCAAAGAGTAAAATTCAATAGGACACAATCAAACCAAAAATGCAAACTTTGGACGAAATTTCACCAGTGAAAAAAGAAAACGGAGTGCCAAGAGCTAGTGACAAAGTATTTTCGCCAAACAGTGGACAATACAAATTGCCGCAACCGAAGCTAGTTTTATGGCTTCACAGAAACTTGCTAAAAGGAGCAAGTCATTTTCAGACAGTGACTTCATCAAGGAATGCATTCTGATGTAGCTAGTATCAAATGTCCAGAACAGGAGAACTGTGGTTAAACATTTTGAAAAAATATGTATCAGTCTCATGAGTCAACTGAAGGGTATCAGCATGCAGTTTTTGTGGTATTCGCTTGCATTGGATGAAAGCACTGATGCACAGGACACTACACAGTTGTTGGTATTAATTTGAGAATGAATGCTAAATTTCAACTGACTGAAAAGATACTTAGCGTCGAGTCCCTAAAAGACGTAACAAATGGCAAGGACTTGTTTCATGCTGTTAAAACTGTATTGCAGGAATTGGGTTAAAGTGGAATAAAATGGCAAATTTAACAACTGATGGAGCTCGTGCTTTGACAGGAAAAAAAGTAGAGCTGGCAAATTTGATGAATGAGAAGATCAAAGTAGAACATCCTGGAGATGCCCTCATACCACTTTACTGCGTCATTCACCAAGAAAGTCTCTGTAAAGGTGCACTGTATATTAAGCATGTTATTGGTTCAATTGTCAATTTTGTCAATATTATGAGAGCAAGCGAGCGAGTTTAATCACAGGCAAGTCCAGGAATTGCTGAAAGATTTAGAATGTGAACATTTGGATGTCCTCTACCACAGTCGTGTCCTCCTGACCGAGCCTGGGCAAGGTATTGAGGAGAGTGTGGGAGCTAAGAGGAGAAATCATGATTTTCCTGAAAATGAAAGGCATTCAGTTTGACTTTAGTACCAACATTGTCAATGAAGAGTGGGGGCTGGACTTCATTTATATTATGGAAACGTTTAAGGAGTTAAAAGTAAAACGCCAGTGCATTGGTCTATTTTCACATGAGATGTACATGCACATTAAATCATTCCAAATGAAGCTGGCATTGTTGTCCAAGGAAGCTGGTAACAAAGATTTTGTCACTTTTCTTCGCTGAATAAGCAAACATTTCTAGTAGACTTGCTGCAAAATATAAAGTCCAGTTGGATACTTTGGCTGTCGAATTCAAAAGTTCCAAGACTTTAAGAATCTGGAACTGCAGTTTAATATCCTCAGCTCCCCATTCACTGCAGAAGTTGATTTAGCTCATGAGGATATACAGCTGGAACTGCTGGTTTTGCATGCAAATAATGGCTTAAAAGAGAAGTTCAAGTCAGATTTACGGCCTGACTTTTGCTAGTCATTGTCTGATGATTTGTTTCCAAACTTGAAAAACTTTGCTGCTAAGTTTTTGACTCTCTTTGGATCCATGTACATTTGCGAACGAGCATTTTCTTGTTTACAGATACACAAGTCGAGGAACAGGTCTTTGTTGACAGACACCAACCTTCATGCTCTTATGAGGATATCTACCTGCATACTTGCTCCCAATTTGAAGAAGATTATGAGAAACCGTGTACAGTTGCACACGTCTCATTAATTTTTGGGGTTTGGCATATTTTTATAACGTTTTATTGCTACTGTAAATGTTTCAGTTCTATAGCTGTATAAAAAGCATTAAACGTAACGGAGTGTGCAGTACAAAACTGTTTTTAATATGGATATGTGTTTATTTACACACTGAATAAATTTTCCTACTTTGTGATGAGAATGTGCGGCCCTCGGCTGCAACATTTTGTTCAACTGTGCCCTCCGTACAAACGACCTCCGTTTACCCACCCCTGGAGAAGATGGTAAATTTCTACAGTCATGACCACAACGAGGCAAAATAATGGCGAAATTTAAAGTTGTTTGCAAACATTGATCGATAACTCGAGATTTACAGCAAGTATTATAATGTTGATAACTAACCAGTTATTATGTAACGACCAGAACTGAAAACCGAGATCTTTTGAGGAATTTTTGAAAGTTTAGTTACAGATTGTTCAATAACCATCTTAAGAGCAGGCTTGAAGATTCGAAGAAAGGTAGGCTTCTAGCGATTGTAAAGTGTAAATTAAGGGTTAATATTCAAATTTGGAATGGAACTTGAAGAAAATCATCATTAGAATCAAGCCATGCGTCTCGATAAGATGGGGACCGGACCCACGACCTCTTGCTTTTAGGGTATATTGCTGGGATTACCGACCTTTCGAGACGTTTCTTAGAGGTCAATTTGTAATGTTATGATTTAATGATTGCATCTAGCGTACTAGGATGATAATACTTTGTTTTTACCGTTAGTGTACAGGCTTAGTGAAAGGAAAATTCGGTGTAGCATTTTTGTTTTTTCCTTGACTAAAATGTTATCTATGCATTGATCAAGACTTTCGCGAGAATTAACACACTTTTCGTCTAAGTCTTTTGTGACATTAGCGTGAATGGAAGAGTGACTAATTGAATCCGGTGTGAACTTTACATGGAACGCACCTTGGTTGCATCACTGCAACTATTTAAATTGTCAACACATTATTTTCATTCTCATGCAAAAACTTTCTACAGACAGGAGGGACCCCTTGCTTGGTTATAGAACAGTTTACGTGTGGATTTCGAGGAAGACAAAACTTGTAAAATTCAAACCCGACCAATAAGACAGCAGAACAAGCAAAATACTGCAGCTTTGGCAGCATTTACCTGCTCCGTAATACAGTAGCCCTAAAGGTCAGATGTTTTAAGTTCAAATTGCCTGAAAAGCAGTTCTTGTCAGTTTTTTTGATGATTTAGTCTCTCTCAGCAGGAAATTTTTTAGCTGAATAATTGCCACCCTTTGCATCTTTATTCTTCTGCATTGCTTATTTATTTACATTGTGTGTAACTGCCCTATAAAGACCACATTTTCCATAAAAAGATGCAGTGCATGGCAGTTTACTGTTTGTTTTACTGACCCACCATATTGATTTTACTCTATACTGTTCATTTTAAACACCTTTTTTGTTTTTTAAAACCTCTAATTACTTGATTACTCCCATATGATATAAAACAAAGAGCAAGAAGGATTGCAAGCAAGGGTAAATTTGCTACTTGATAAGTGCCTGCCTTATTTAGCAATAAAGGTTATGAAAATCATTTTATTCAGTTTTTTCCTTACTTTAATATTGTATTGTTCTAATGTTGCACATACATTATGTAATGAATTTTCTTTACTGTTTCCCCGTCTATCTTCTAAGCATTATATGCCACCTTTAAAGTACACACCTGAAGTGATGCTGTCATGATCCTTTTTGAGGTTTGCATTTTTTTGTTAAGTATGTTCTACTTGTGGCTTATATTACTGGTTTATATTTATTTGATGACTACTGATTTAACCAGGTCAATATGTAAGGTCAAAGACTATTAGTCATTCAACTCTGATTATCTGCCTGTGTTTGGGTGTCTGTCTATTGGTGTATACACTGGACAAGCAGTATGTGTTTTGTGCGTGCAAGGTATCTATTTATCAAAGTTTGCATTAAATCCATGTAGAAGTCGACAGGGTGGCCTCGTATTAATAACATTATGATATGAGTATAACCACCAGGACATCAAACCCTGGCCTCACAACTGCAAATCTGATGCCTTTCAAGTGCTTATTAGTCATCTTTGTTCTTAACTTTTTCTCAATTTGAGACAACTGAGGGACCTTCCTGTTGTCCTTCTTGAGTTATCTTCTTGGTTATTCTCCAGCTGCAATCCCTAACAGATTGTGTGCCATATTAATAAGTGGGAAAGCTGCTTTAAACTTTTTGGACAACTTCACAGCTTTTGTGAGTGTATCTGGCTTCTGCCTTATAGCACATGCAGGATACATGCATGGAGTGATTTTAATCACTATTATAATTAATTTCATCATTAAATTCCTTAAGATGAAGCAGGTATATACTATAAACTGACCAACCTTTTTTTGTTTTCTTTTCTTAATTTCATCTGTTTGTCACATATGTTTTTAGGTGTGTGTTTGTCAGGTAGATTTGTCTAGACTGTGTTTTCATGGAGTGGCAGGGCTCTTTATGTCACATGGCTAGTCTTAAGTATTGAATGTTTTGGACACCTCTAAATCAAGTTTATGACAATGCATCTTGTTTACCCTTTCAAATTTAATTTCCTTCTTTACATCAGGTGGTCTTCTGATTTGTAATTGGCACTTGATTGAGAGATGATCTGAAAACGTCTTCCACTGTAATGTTCGTGACAAATTTCAAACATGATCTGTAAGGATAAAATCATGTGTATCTTCACCAGTGCATTGTACAAGATCTATAAATCCATAAAGTGGGACACATCAAATTCATTTTCATCATTTATGTGACAGTTTAAATCACCAACAATTACTAGATTTTATCGTAGTGATCTAAGATACCAGTGAAATTATCAATGAAGGCAGAAACAACTGCTTTTCCTTTTTTAGAATTTGTTCCTGGGTGATATATGCATATGAGTTCAAATGATTTATTCTCAGATGTCACATAGGCCATATTCTATAGATTTAGTTATCCCCTGATATCTTATAGCTGTATGTACCACACATTCTTGAATTGGCCTCTCTTAAAAAAGTCCCCCTTATTTAAGCCCCCATCCTAGGACTACAAATTTTTAATGAGCCCCCCTGAATGTGTCATTGTTAACGTGTTGATTTTTGTCATCTGAGGTTTCCGTTGGCGTTTAATCGAGCTGCAACCAAACATTCATGCATTTGGCCAGATAAATTAAATACTCATAAAGGAATTACCAACTAGAATATGAGGACTTTTAGCAATGTCTTCATGATGTACATCAAGTTTGAGATATTTTTCCAGCAGTTTTGTCACCAATACCTTGGAATGCTTTTGGTTCTCTGTGTGTGCAATATACTTTACAGGAAGAACTAAGCCAGTTTCTCATTTTCTTTTCCCAGTAATGACTGCACTCATGGTGTTTGTATTTGCAGCATTGAGAAAATAGTTTATCAGTTCTGAAATTTCAACAGTAATATGACTAATTGCTAGCTTTTTTCATGGCATGCTAACTGATAATTTTATAAGCTGACCCTAGTGGTGTTGCCATACCAAATATACTGGGAAGGACTGCAAAGGCAGGAGCTTGTTATTGAAAACATGATTACACCCTTAAGGATGACATAGAGCCTGGGAACCACCCTTCTGGAAATTAAATGCTTTGCTTTACTAAACACTTAACACCATCATGATAATTTGCAAAGGCAGTTTCCTATTTCCACTTGTTTTGAAAGTGTCTATTAAGGTGCCCAGGTCAATGTTGTTGGCCATATCTCTTTGAGTGCTTGTTTTGATAAGACCCTACAGTAGATCGTCTGACATTGAAGCCCTCAATTAGGTAAATACCAACTCTATCTTGCTGTGTGTTCTTTCAGAAGTGGCCACAGTTACTGGCATTGTAACAACTACATTAATCACTTCATACAAGGTGCTTATCTCACTTTTTTCAAATACTTTGAGCAATGTGCGAAGGTGCAGTCATGTCTGTGGTTTTGGAATAGCTGTATGAAGCTCTGCTCTTTCCGCTTGCTTCTTGTAGGCATCATAATCCTTTTGCCAAGTATCAGCCTCACTTGGTGTTGAAAACAGGAGAAACTTTGGAGAAACTATGTTAGTAACATTCTTGTCACATAGATTTTTCATGTGAAAAGTGCTCACCAGCAGTAAAATTTCTCAAGCTCAGTAATAATTTGATCAAGGTATGGAAAATATAAATCTCTCAGAGATAGGTAGATCTGAAGCTTCTTGTTTCAAAGCATGACAATCCACATACAGTAATACATCCTGAAAATGGACCAGAATAGTGTGTTCACATTTGGATGCACCACTTTCCTCTTCAAAACTTATAACCTCTATATGTGATACCTGGCAATGTCCTTCTGCACACGTAGCAAACTATTACTGACATGAATGCTCGTTTGTGTGAAGTGACTTCATCACATTCACTTGAGGAGTACAAATATTATGTGAACAGTATCATGATTCTCCTCTCTTTCTTTTTCTCTTCCTGAAATTGTAGTCTGTGTAGCTCCAGCAAAATTAACATCAGTCGGAGCACTTCTACTTTTCAATATCTGCATATGTTCCATTGATAAAACATAAATCCTTGATTTGAAATGCTTTGAAAGACCCCCATATCCTTCCTTCTTCCAATGGTGAAATCCTTGTTTTGTAAATGTTTTCTCCAAACAGCCAACTAAAAACAAAGGTAAAAGGGCAATAGCTTTTGGTAAAATTTATTTGTCTAAATCTTAGATGGTTTAAGCCCTTTTTGCTATTTTTAGACTAGAGGAAACTAATTCTTAACTTGACTTAACTCGGTGTAATTTGAATGCCGGGGGTCTTACAAAATTGCTCGAATTAGTGAAAGTTTGAATTCTACGGATTCCAAACAGAAAACGTTGACTATACCTGCTGTGTCACTCAAGTGTAACTTATAGACAGGATAATGTTTTGGGTGTAATGTTAATCTTACTACATATAACATGAAACAAAATAACTTGACTGTTGAGTTTGGTACTTTGTCTTATGATAAATGATGTGCATTTGATTTACTTACATTATTACAATTCCCAGATAAATTTCACAAATTTGTTTCTAAAAATTGATTATAAAGTATATTTTGCATAACGTTTTGGGTATTGTTTTCAAAAAAGTTATAAATATCAGGGTCATATATTTAATAAGAAAATTTGGCAGCCCTGTCATTTGCATGTTAACGTTGCCCTTGGGTGTAAATTTGAATAGCTCAGATTCATGTTATGAGAGTTTCGTAATTTTTTAAAGAGAATTTGCAGTACTTGAATTTTGTACAGGCAGTTTCTTATTTAAAAAATGAGTGTACAGTATATAACAAGGAAAGCATTAAATAGGAAATATATTTTATGGATCTACTGAGAACCTTTTAAAACTATTTGAATATTATCTTACCAAGAGTCCCAAAGCATCTGCAATAGAAGCAAAATGCTTAATCTTTCTCCACAGAATATTCTAGCCAAGACAATTCATCATACCGATGCAACTGAAAATTATATTCGCGATTTCGAGTGGTTGAGTTAGGAAGGGCAATGGTGGGTTTGACAGGACTGGTGTTGACAAGAAGGTCTCTAGTTGACTTATTGACAACTTCAGGATACAGATCTGGCATATGCTTACTTCTTATGTTCTCTTTCTCACAACAAAGATAACTGATTCAAACATTATAAAAGCTGAACTACTGCACACATCAGAAAGCACACAGCAAAAAGGGCAACAGAACAAACAGGACGAAATGCCATTCAGTAATAATTGCATTGTCAGAGGCAATAGGTAGACCTATGTCACTTGTTTCAAACTATTAACAGAATGGATTTATAAAAAACAGGAACACAAGTTGCATAATTAAAAGTGATGTAATGGCTCTGGAGGTACTGGTTCATATTTACCCCCACCCACCCCCAACGTTCTCAACAGATTTGAAGGAATTAGAAAATTGACTTCTGTGAAAAGTGGGGAGGACTTGTCCTCCCCAGTCCTCCCCATGGCAATGCCACTGACTGCACCCTTGAAAAAGTCTCCTCCCTCAAATAAACTCCCATCTAAAAATATCAAAAGTAAATAATCCCCCAAGGGGCTCATTCAAGGATTTACCTTATGCATCTACTTATAATGATAACTCTGGCCCTTTTCCCTGTCCAAATTTATTGTTTACACACCTTAAATTGATTGGATGTAAGGAAGAATGATGTTGATCTTGGAAAATAACAAATGAAGGCTTCGCAACTTTAGCATGTTCACTTTTAATTTTTTGAGAACAAAGTTTATTTTTTGGTATTACTGTTACCAGTAAGCAGTTCCAATTAATGGCCTAAGTTGATTGACCCTGGATTAAGTTAAACATTTCCATTGACTAAAATTCTGATGATCAAAGCATCACTAAACTGGCGATGAAAGACCTCTTTCTTAGTTACTTTGCTTAAAGTAATCCCGGATTTTCCCTTAGGCCATGAGCACACAGTTCTTGTACACATCGTTTTACAGAGATATCTTTGCAATCTTGAGTCAAAAATGGAATATCTACATTTAGCAATAAGCTAAAGCTTACTTCAAGTCAATTTCAGATTCTTTTTCAATATAACAAGAACATCAATAGATATAGGAGTTTAATCATGTCATGAGTCATAAGCTTTTGCTGAGCTATGTTTCGAGAGATATTTCTCCCATAATCAGGCTGCCTAAATATCTATGGCTTCCTCAGAGTCCATAAATTCAAGATTTTCAGGAAAATATATGCCATAAAAAATGGTTAACCCTTGGTGTAAGACATTTATTTTTTGTTTGACAGCAAGTGTCCAGTGGCGGCTCATCCTATGGGGCATTGAGGGCAGTGCCCCACCAAGAAATTTCCGCAAAAAATATTTTCATACGTTGTTTTCTGCAAATTCAATGTGTAAATTTTAAAAGTACAACATGTATAAC
>JANTCA010002271.1:0-19861 GCA_024741275.1 Chironex yamaguchii | reverse complement strand
TGGACTCAAACCCGAACCCAGACTCGTCTACTTTTGGTACACATACCATACCAACTTAGCAATAGGCACAACATGTACCGACAGAAGGCATTACACGTGACCAAGTGAAAAACTCTTAGTATTTAGGCTGATAGCTCGTTATTTCTGATTGGGTTCAAGGCTCGGTCCAGTCAGTGAGCATTCTTTTCTTCGACTGTCTCGCTATTTTCCCAAAGTATATGTTGATTTTATTATTTTATTTCTTTGATTAATTTCTGACTTGATTGGCAACATTATGGCGTATGCGTTCTTTTCTTAAGGTTGCTATAGTCCTTTAACCCGTGGTCTTGTTATCGTTTGCGTGGGAAACTTTTATCACACTGATCCATCTTCACGGACCTCATTTGATTTTGATTTTCGTGGATCACACCTAAGCGAGCTATCGCATTTAGCATGAAAACACATCTTGTAAACGGGCACTTTTAGTTGTTAAATCATAATTGAAATAGAACATGATCCATCCAAGATGGTCATATGATACAATGTCCACCTTTGACTGTCGCACAATGAAGACTGTGAAAATTCAACCATGGAGTACCTCATCATCGGGAAGTAGGGTAATCTTAGCTTAGTTTTTTCTGTGTTGTTTAAATGGGCAGACACTGAGTGCGTTGTCGGAAAAATGCCTCGCCTCAGTACAAACGAAGCTCTTCTTATGGGGAAGGGGCAGATAATAGCATAGTAGTCATGCCACCGAGGGAATATTAAAACCATCGAAACGTAAACGAACATGCAAGTACGTGAAGGATTAGGAATAGGCATGCTACTTTGTTGTTTATTTATGCATGTTTGTTTGTTTTGTAAAGCAATTTTTTTCTGTTTCAGTAGTAGTTGCTTTGTTTCGAGTTCAAAGTTCTTTAAGCTATAGACAAATTGGTTGTAATTTACATTAACTATTGCTCTTACTTTCCCGTCAATGTTGCTTGAATGTGAACATTGCAAAACTGCCTCCCTGATGATTGACTGAATTAACAAGGCAATCTGTGACGTCACTATAGCTATTGCGATTGCTAAGGCGGGCTTCTAGTCTTTTTAGTCACTGATGATTCATACTATGAACAGTGTCACACAAAAAGGTGCTTTTAAGTATGTTTTAAGCGCAATATCGCAAATTTTTAAGGAGGTTTTCAACTTTTGTACCACAAAAACAATTGTTCAAAAATAATGTCTGTGCATTGTTCTGTATTGTAAGCGCCTCCCATATTAATGTCTTTCACATATATGGTCTTTGTGACGACTATTCCTCGCTACATTTTTCAGATATATCCTTTGGCATTAATTCCATTAATCCCTATGTCACCAGAGTTCCGTCGCATTTTGATTTCAACATTTACTTTTTCTGTCTTGTTGGTCTCGTAGGATTCCATTAAAACGTAATGTATGAATCAAACAACTTGATGACACGTTGACTTACCGATTTCATCTCTCAGTTTGCGTAAGCGGTATTTCCCAGTCCACATCAAAGGATATCATGAAATCGCATGTGTTTAGTTCCCACAGCCACGCCTCCTTTGCGTCGCTTACATGAATGGTGCTAGATTCTGATGGTCTTTTTGATTTGAATTATTAGGTTCTTGGAACTATGAGACCTAAAAGTTCATTTGAAGAAAACGAACACCTACGCATTGCTTTAGAATTAAGCAAGCAACAGAGTGAATACGAGACCAGACTTAGGGTGAGAGACTTAAAATATTTGTTCATCTTTCGTCAGCACATACAAAAGTCGATAGGGCAATTGGCACTATTTTGGGTGGTATCAACAAGTCTAAAATACTTAAAATCCATACAGTTGCTTATAACCCTTTCTTGTTGTTTTCAATCATTTCGTATAAGTTTATGTAAAGTGCACCCAAAATGCGTCGCAGATGACACCAAGATTTTGTCTGAAAATTTTTTACCTTTTTGCATATAAACACATTTTCTCTGTAGTTGTCGAAAAATCGGTCACAAGCTAGCACTGAATTGCTGTTCTTATTGCTTTCGGAAAACCTGCCATATCTAGTGGAGCTACTTCCGTTTAAAGGCGGTCTTCTGTACAGCATGTTGTCGACAAAGATGTGCTTACTCACTGAAGATTGCGTTTGATCGCTTGGAGTCCTGCGCAGCCTCCATAGCTTAATTGAACGAGTTCATATGTAGGAGGTTGCCAGTAAATGATCTTTCCATGACTTTTTCGGAGCACAACGGGAGCATTTCCAGCCTGCAGGTTTTGGATCAAAAGTTTGTGTTGCAGAAATCCATATTTGACAAGGGATGATAGAGACTTCACCTTAGATCGTGTGTGTCTATTGATTGTTGCTGACTTCCCCTCTTACGTAATATTCAATGGACTTTGTTGTTTGCTTGCTTTACAATGAAATTTTTATCATCACCAAATTGAGAAGCAGAATTTTAAGATGATGGAGGTAGAGCTTGTCCACTTCTTGTAGTTACCAGAAACTAATTATTTTAAATCGGACTACTACTGGCCCTCTTTTATGAGTTAGAGTTATTGTTTACTGATTTACCCAAGTGGTATGCTCAAAATTTGTGACTAGCAAGTTGAGAACTCTATTTCCATGGCTGAAATTAAACTTTTTGTGTGCTTTTGATGTTACATTTGTAAAATAATGCTATCGGACTCTATTGAAAGTAGGCCTTTTTTGTCTCCAACCCCTTCACTTCTCCATTTTAGAAGAAAGCTCAGAGACACTGTATATGACTCCACAATTTTCAGTTCAGGCTAGTCAAGTATATCTTAGGAGGAGTAACAAAAGAAGGCGAACATATATATCGTCCATAGCTGGAAGGCTAAATTTTAAGGAGCATTGTCAATGAACTGAGATTACCTGACCGCCTCTCCTTACAAATTGTTAATTATCTGATTGATGAGTTAGTTTTTTGTCACAGTAGTAGATCATCGACTTTGCAAGTGCATATTGGGCAATGCATGGTGACGAATCATTATGTGAATGGAGTTAAGTAACCATACAGTCATTAATCGTTCTTATGTAACTCATTTGTTTTTTAATTTTTTTATTGTAGGCTGAATTGGATACACTGTCGTCAGGTAGGTACTACATTTTTATGTGCTTATGCCTCATTGTATTGCTGAACATTAGAGCACAATCTGAGCTGGGTATATTCTTCAATTTTTGAAAGTGATATTAATTTCTGAATTAAGTATTCGATGGGTTCAGTCAGTCATTGTATTTATCAAAATCGAATATGAAACGTAAGATCGATGATGGATATTCTAGAAGGTTGTGTTGCCTACTCTGTTAATGTATCCTTATAATAGATTAAATATTCAAAGGTCTGCACTTAATTTTCCAATATGATAATGGAAAGTTGTTTTGGTATAGTCAAGTTCTCCTTGTGTAACGTATTTAGGTATTGTTGTTTGCTGGTCAGTATTACTTAAGTCCTGTTATTATTGAGCTTAAGCTCGTTGTTTGATGTCGTACACACGTGATTTGCTTTATAGAACTCGTGAGTGTAGAAGAGGCAAACTGTGCTTACACTTCAATATAGTTCGCAGCATTCTCTGCGCTATGGTTTGTCAGTTGCCCTCGTCATCGGTAGCCATCCGCCGGATGTATCCACAATTATTTCTTCCCCTGTTGTGCTGCATCGCTCTTTGACCGGACTCTACTGTCATAGATGTCGTCCTCGTATGGGAATTCTACTTTATTGTTCCGTACTATACAAACATTGTTGAGGTCATTGAGACCGGCGAATCTCATCGATATCAGTTTCCTCCATTGTTCGTAATATCAAACCAAATCGCTGATGGTAGCTCGAGTCCTAGGCAAGATGGCTACTCGGTCGGTGGCATTGAAGTCGGCTAGGTTGTTTTTTGCTGTCTTATTTCGTTGAGGTAGTCTAGGGTCATTTCCTCCCTGCAGAGACGACGTCAATCCAGGTTTCTCGGCAGAACTGGCTCGTGAGCATTCGGGAAACGTAGCTCAAGAATCTCACCTTTGACACCATGTTTTGATAAGCTCCTTTTTCGAATGGAGGTAGTACCCATTTAGTACGCCGCATCACATATGATGAGGCATTGCTGTGTAAGAGTTTTGTTGCCCGCGAGTTATGAAGAAGACTCGTCTAATTTTGCTCGTTCATTGAAATGTTGTTTGTACCTTAAATGTGTATTAAGCAAATTACGTCTGGTTTACTTGATAGGTTCAACTAGCTCTGGCCAAACACCACCTCATGTTGAAAGTCCATTTGAAGAATTACGGTAACCTTTACCTTGAGGTATGTATTCAGGCTGTCCACTAACTAGGCATAACTACTTTTTCCGCATTGCTTAGTCTTACGCTTTATTCCAAGATGAAGCTACTTGAGGGTATAATTTTTAGGACTCAGGATGGACTGGTGTTAACTGAAGAAATTTCTATTTGCTTTTAATAAAATCTAATTCCAACCATATGTGCACTCTTCCGCGCACTCATTGTCTTAGCAGACGTTAGCTAACATTTTTATGTTAGTTGGATATATTTGTTTCTTAGCCCAAATACGTGACTGCTTTAGATGTAACCTGTGTATGTTAGGATGTCCTGACAAGTAATTCTTTAGTTCTGTTCTGACATATACACAATATGACCGATTGATGCACGTATGCAGGTACACTGCAATCACGTGGATGCACAAATAGGTAGCAGTGCCCATCACTCAGTATACCCCCAGAGAAGTCGAGATGTGTGCTCTGTCATTGTTATTTGAACAAAGTACAACGTGACTATGGCCGAACGTGATTGGTTGCGATGTTAAGGCTGACGTTGTCAAGTAGGGTGTCTTGATTAATAGTTAGGTGTATCTGGGTAAACAATTTTGTCAGTTTGAATTGTGGATACTGCAAGGTATTTGGAGATGAGAATTGCCTTTGAGGAGAAATTATATATGATGTCTTATTAACTGTTACGTGCATTACTCAAATCGGGCTCGCCATTTCTCACAATATGATGGCTGTCATTGTGTGCCTGTAAATGAGTGTACACTTCGCTATAATTTACATTACCACAAAAGCCTATTTTGTAAGACAACTAATTTCCCGTCTTGAACTTTGATGGCTGTATGTTCTAAAACGCGTCTGTCTATTTTCTTAATTTTCATTTTTTTATTTTTTTTCTATTCTAGGGTACATTTGATCTTGAATACAAAAGCAGCCATCACCGTAGATATCTTAAACATTGTCGCGTAATCAAGTTTATACTGTTTTATATATTGATTTACACAGTAATTAGTGGTATAAAGATGTTTCAGATAAATGATTTTGAATCTTGCCTCGACCAAGTAAGATTTTAAAACTTAGTGGAATTTTGAACTATTTTGAGCCACAAGCAAAACAGTTTTTCAAGAGCAAAGTCCTGGATTTTGTCATGAACATTCCCTCAGAGAGCTTGCCGGTATTTGTTGGGTGTGGTATTTGATCCTCGCCCGTAAAACTTCAATTTTTAGACAACTGAGGAAATCTCAAGACTTTTTATGTGTTGCACAATATAGTTTTTGGTTCCAAGCGGAGCTGGTCGCAACGAACATTGCTGTGGCGAGAAGGATGATAGATTTGAAGTGATTAATGCATTGTCGTTGATTCATAATGTTATTTGTTTATTTAAATGTGTTATTAGTTTTTTATCTCTGTGCGAGATACGACAACTGCATTCTACGAAACCTTTGTTTTGAAATATTTTTACAAAAATGAAAGACTCCTTCTGTGGCAAGTGAACAGATGCCAGGTCGAGACCTTTGGTATTTACAACATGTAATAGAAGCAGCTAGCAATGAACAGTTGAAAACTTTGGTAGCCTGAATGCATCCAGAATCGGTGAATGATATTTTTGTTAAGGACTGTAACTTTGTAGTGATGGTAGGAGATTTTTACCGCATTAACCAAGTTAGTAGTGTTTTGAGGTACAGGTAATTCATTAAGTTGCGCTAAGAGCATCCAATTGTATCTTTTACTTTGCCCATTTCAGTCGCCTTTAATATATCTTATCTTTATCACTTACTGTATTAACGCTTTGTACATACTGAAATCTCACCAGCGATAATAATCACCTTTGCCTTTTACCCTTTGACCAGTGGCACCGTGGAGGTTCGACCTTCATTTTAATTGAGCTTGAAAATGCCTCATTCCTTTTGATAATAACACTTAATGTGGAGACTTTGCTAGAAAATCAATGAAGGCCGCATGGTTACCTTTCTTGAGAGATGACTGTATTTGCTTAAAATATGACCCCTTCTTCCTGGCCATGCAGTTGACGTTATCCAAAAGATTATCCATAAATACCGTTGCATTCATATTCCTGTTGTCTGAAATGCCCTTGAACCCGTTTATTGTGGTGCATATGTTGTTGTGTTGGGGGAAGTGGCATGTCCACATTATTTGTGTTCATTATACATATTCTTTTTGAGTGAATTCGTTGGTACCTATTATTTTGTTCAAAGTGACATCAGGTAGGAAATTGTGACTGTTTATGACTTGTCTAGGTTTAAAATCTTGCTCATTGTTATTTAGCTTTGCTCTAGTAGTTTTACCATTTGCACTCCTTGAACTCGCGATAGTTAGTTTTGTTTAGTAAATTTTTACAAAATGCACGACAAAGAGTAAGATGAGGCCTTTATCCTTTAAATTCCTTGCACTCAGGAAGACAGCCCAGCCTAAGATCCACTAATTCTGCTTTGAGACGTAGTTAGGTTGGTTCAAGAAAACATAAATCTTACATGTTAATTTAAAAATGTTAATCAGAGTTTTATGTTGTTGTGGGGGGCATGTCACTTGGAACAAGCTAAATACGGCAACTGTGTATCTCTCTTCCCTTGTTTATACGTGAGTCGTCAATTTTACCTTGGACAGGTCAGAAGCACAATTTCTAAATTGGTCTGAGTTGGCATGGTCAAGGAAATTAAGTGTTTGGCTTTGGCGTACAGTCCCCAGCACCAGGTTGCTGGTTTTCTGAATTTAGTCGCTTTTTTCTTTGGAGTATTAACTTTATCTCCAGTTGGGGAGAAACCAGAATTGGACATTTTGACGATGTGTTTTTGAAAGTGATGAAACGAATGCGGGCTGTTTTATTTGATGACTAATTTCAAATCAGGTGATATGAAGATTGTATATCTACGTATTTGAAATGTGATTTCCTTTTTACCTTTTGTAGTCAGTTCATTTCTACTCAGGCAATACGTAGAATTTACCATTACTGAATAGATCCTGATATTGTAATCTCATGTATATACACCATGATTTGCTCTTCAGATCAAAACAATTAAAAATCTTGCGGTGAGCCTCTTTCCTGTTGTTTTTCTTCACATATCACTTGTTTGCAAGGGTTTTACTTCCTGGCCATCCTATTTCGCTGCAACTGATACCCCGTCAGCCGTGAAGTGGGATGGGAGGTAATCAATGATTTTAGGTCAGGAGGTGTTGCAGGTAGGGAAACACCCTCCCTTTAAGAATGGATACCTCCATACCAGATAGAAAGCGACAAAAGAAATCATTGATATCCACATAATAACTTCAATGCAGCGCCGTTCTAATTGTGTAATAACTAGTATTACAAAATAGTAAAACTTAAAATGAGTTATATAAGAATGTATTTGGAATGTGTATTTGCCCTTTAACTCAAGTGCCAAAGTATGCTGTCCAAAGGAAGTCAACCTTAAATGTTAATGAGGCTCAAAGGGAAACCTTTCTTGGCTTGATAGCAAACTGACGACTGGTACCAAATAGAGTTGCCAGTGAAAACAAAATGCAGCATCATTTTAATATGATTATTCAATCCAGTAATACTTTGAATACAAGCTGTGTTGAAACCTGTTATAATCATTACCAAATTTAATCAAATCTAATCGGGCTTATACGTCGGACAATATTGATAGCCACAACAATTTCGTGACAAAATTATGAGTCTATCTTTAACAAGCACACTAGGCATTTAAAGAAAAACGAGTCGAGAAGTTAAATTGATTGCAGTGGATTGATTCTAAATCATTACACTAGTATTAAACAAGTGATGTTTCGGCATGCCAAGATTTTGAATAGAATATATCAGGAAAAGGGAACTTTAATATTACAAGTAAGAACTATGTTTATCGATAGAGTCTTTAAAGAGGAAAACGATACTTGTGTTAGGCCCAGTCGTCACTGGTCTGTCAAATTTAGGTCGTGGTAAATTCAGTGTTATAATTAAAGCCATGACATTTATTGCCGAAATTCGACTCGTGTTAAACTCGACTCAGTTTATCATCTAGTTTTTAATTACCGAACACAAGAGCCACATGGCTTTAGGTAATGGATTTATGTCGAGTCAAATTCAACGGATATAGGTATTCGTCCCTAAATTGATATGTCAAACTAGGAAGGGAAAGTGTAATATGTTCGCACTTCAAAATCAAAACTAGCCCTTGCATATACTGGGAATGTGACGCATGGATTGGAGACGCTCTATTCTCGTGTTCGTGTTAGGCCGTGTTTACATGAAGATAGGGTCACCCCCCTAGGGGGGTCAACCTATCAGAAGGACCAAAACATAGCCCCCGTTTACATATAAACTCAACATGCCAGGGTCACCCTAGGGATAGTACCATGGGTCGGTCATGGTTTCTGCAAGTTTTTTGCAGCCTCTTTCTGACTTACTTTTATCACTTTGGTTTGCAACGGCTTCCAACTGATGTCTTCTAAAATATTCCCCAGATCGAGAGACATTAGGAAACATTTTGTCTTTGTGATCTAAAATTAGGCGTGCAAAATACAAAATACATCATTGACATCAAATTGACATACCCCTCCTCCTAGGGTCACCCTACTTTGAGTGTTTACATGGCTTAAGTGAACAAAAAGCTGGCCCTTCAAGGAGGGTGACCCTACCTAGTTGATAGGGTTACTTTATCTCAAGGGGTTACCCTACCTTAGGTGCAAACACATCCATGAAAAACAAAAGAGGAGGGTGACCCTATCTTCGTGTAAACAGGCCTTTAGATTTTGGCTAATTCGACTGAAATGTGATGTGTAAACTTGGGCTTAGAAACATAAGGCTGAAAGCATGATATAGTTTACGGGAGGTAGGAATTTATCTGAGCTCGTTTGGCATCCTCGTTTGTGGAATGTAGCAAGGGTTAGGGGTCTTTTTCAATGGAATGAGATCTTTTATATGAGTGTGGGTTCCCGTCACCTGCTCTCGCCAATGGTATTGTGCCAGTATCATGACCTTTAGTCATAACCATTGAGTTGTATTAAAATGCACTTTAAACTGTCCTGAGAAACAAATCGTACGTCCAGGCCCGCGACTGAACCCGTGACCCGCTGCTTTCCAAACAGATCCTCTGACAACTGAGCTACCGGGTAGTTGTTTCTTATAGGTGAATTTAAGATGTCATGATTTGATGATCGCAATACTACATAGGTCTTCCCCTATTGGTGAAGTAATGAGGCTCACGTCTGATAATCGACGTGTGAGGTTACTGATGTCCGTGCTAGACAGTAATGCGTGCTGGGTCATGGCCGAACGTGGTTAATTGCGACATTTAGGCCGACTGGGGCCGAGGTGATGCAGGCTTGGCCTTAAAGATATCTTTAGGCTGATTCGTAGAGTGTTTCACTTATCATGGAAACTAATGTAGACAGAAGTGATAAGTCGATTTCTATTTATTTTCTTTTTAATGCCTTGTTCAACAAATTGTTCTCATGTTGGTTTTTTTCTGTCACCAACATTGTTGAAATTTAGAAGTAGTAAGAACACTGCCATGTCCTCATGAGTTCAATCACCTTGCTTTTCTTATGAAAGGGTGCAATTTCCTTGGCTTTTATTGGTTCCGTGAAAAAGCAACTGTTTTTTCGTAGTAGCCTGTTAGTAGTTTAACTCACTTTATTGGCGGTGTAAAATTCGTTGTGTGGTTTAAATATCAGCTCCACTTGAGTAATAGCCAACGACCGTACTCGTCCATATTCTAGTAGCTCTAATTAGTAATAATGCAGCATACAGAATAAGGGCTTGCTTAGAATTAGGTTAGCGTTGTTTTGCTGTCTATTCTTCTCTTGACCTGTAATAGGGCGTAGGTTTTTGTCAACACAGACTATGCCCTTTGTAGGCAACGTCGTCTTTCGTAAGCACACTTTTCCTCCAATTTGAGTGCTGTGTTGGAAATGCGAAATACAATTATCAGATAGTAAAACAGAGTCTGCAAACCTTTATGCAAAACTGAGGATGTGTTATGGGAAGTCTGGCATTGTCTGTTGTTCATTTTATGTTATTTTATCCTAACAATGTCTATTTGGATTGACAGTGTAGCTGTAATCATGATGTTTGAAGATTAATTGTCGTTCTAGCCGGTAAATATGGTTGTATTAGTACACCGAGCACTGTCATGTTTCTCTTCTTCCTGCCGAGTGAATGTAATTTTCCATTAAATTGGAAGTAAGAAGATTTTCTAACTACTATATAGCTAGAGCATGATTTTACAAAACAAAGAGAGAAAACATAAGGTGTGGAAAGAAACGAATGAGATGTGAGATAGTTCTTGTTGATAACCTTAAGATGATTGAGGATGGATAGCCATCCAAAGAGTAGTATTTTAGAGATAACAGCCGTGGTTTAAGCTTACGTCTGTCACCGTTGCAGTAATCACGAAGAGAATGAATGTAAAAAACTTTGACATTGACACAAAACATGTGAATCACCTGAAATATCATATGGATCAAACCTAATATTCTTCCTTGGTGAGGACGTGGTTTAGAACAGTCAAGCATTACTTGGTGAGAAACACAATGAAATGTTGTTTGAAAGGAAAGCAGTCCATAATTTACGTTGGGCAAGGTACTAGGGGAACCTTGACTCTACCAAAGCATGAGACCGATTATTGAGTTATACATATGAAACAATAAACTGTTTCTTTATTGGTAACAAAAAGATTAATAAAAAATAGCAGCCTAGCCCTTTAGCAAAGGAAGATACAAAAATGTGTTTTTGAAATTTCCTTCTTCGATCCTGGTGGTGTGGAGTTTGAAAGTTGGCTGATGTGTTCCTTTAGTGGAAGGACTTTTCCCAGCTTGCCTTCATGACAGTTGTGGTATTGCTGACGAGAATGAACTTGATTGTTTCACACCACCTTTGTTAAGGGCTGCTTTTTATCCAGGTACCGAAGTAGGGCTTGGTTACTGCTTGCTGCGGAAATTAATATGTCTGTATCAGAATGCCATATGTAGACAATTCGATTTATTGCTGCTGGATAAGTTACATTACTGAAGTCTTTCCTTGATAGTCTTGTTTCTGATTCCAGACCAATACAGACCTTAGAGGCTTGTGGTAGACCACTTTTTCAATCTGTTTTGGCAAGGGTTTGATGGCATATGCAAGATACAATATAAATAGAAGAGCAGATGGACAGTCACCTTGAGAGATTCCCACGGCTGTTTTGATGTCGGATCCAAATTTCCTTTTAATTGTAACATTGAGTACGATCTCATTTATTGAAAAGTACATTATCTACGGCTTACTTTGAGTAACAAGATTCAAAATTTTCGTCGATTTTTCTCGGCTGAGTGTGTCAAAGACTTTTGACGTTGTAGGAGCAAAAGTATTTTATGGTTATCAGAAATGATGCCTTTCTCCACAAATATTGTGATTGCAAAAAGGCGCTCTTTTCTAGAACACCCTGATTGGTAAGCTGCTTGACTTAAGGGCATATGTTACTTTAGCCTATTCCAACATCGATCAATTAATGAGATGGTCAGTATTTTTCTTAAAACAGAAAGGGAGATATGTCAAACATTCACTCTTTGATTTTTCTCTGAGGTTTAATTGCTTCCAAGCAAGTAAATTTCAGCAAAATAGTTTGGAATTAGGAAGTAAAAAAGTTTTAATTTTACAGTCATTTTAAAGGAAGGTCAATTCACTTGCGAATTTAATCAATCTAGATCGTCATTACTTCACATGACGTAAACGTTGGAGACGAAACGTCCACGTTTCACTTACAATGTGAAGTTACACGTTTTTTTATAAGAAAAAAGTTTATAAGAAAGTGAGGCTCTATAAGGCAAAATCTTAAGTAAATGATAAAATCACAAGGCTCAAGTTACGCAGTTCATCTTTCTTATGTGCTAGACATTGATATTAGCTCATTTTTTGCAAACTCTTTTACAAAGATCGAGACTTTTCTTTGACAATTAAGGATAACAAAGATCAAACTTGCTATATCAAAACTGAACGATATCGCATTAGTGTCATATCAATAGTGCCGTGTACATGGATGTCCAACAAAGACAGGGTAAGCCGTTTCAGCCAGTTTATTCCAACAAAAGTTAAGAAAATCGTAAAAAAATCTCAGCCTCAACTTCGGTAAAAGTTAAGGCAAAAAAGTGGTTTTCTTATTAAGAAACCGTGTATGCTAGCACAAGTGGGATATTTAAGCGCTTGTTAAGTTTAATGTGCAGATTAAAAGTGGCTTGAAAACGGGGACACAGGAATCGGGAAGAAGCAAGGTATGTCCGCAAAAATAATAAAAAAAAAGTTAAAAAAGGAACCATAGTTGCTCGCAACACTAAGGAAGAATTACCCGAGTGGACATGGTTAACGAGTCGATGGTGCGGTGTGGAAGAAAGTTCTTAGGTTTGTGACTTTCAATTCTTATTATCGTTCCTTTTATTCACTTTTTCATTTTAATTTTTTTTCTTGATGTTCTTAAAAATCCTCAATTTATATACTATTTGTCGTCCATTTTGTCACGTGGCTTATAAGGATTTGCATTTGGCGGGGAACGACAGCTTTGCATGTTGGGTATCCCGCGCACTCACACGTGCGCAGCGAACAAGGCAACGCGTTCTCAGCCTTGTACTTCCATGGTGGACTGGAAGTAATTATTAGAGACCCGGCAAGTGGAGTTTAGGATTTTTATAGTTTAGGAGCAAAACATATTTTTGGTAAGATGTCAGACGCAAAAGATATCGAAAACCAGGATGAGGAGGAGCCTACCATCTCTGATGATGTGGTAGTAACAAAATACAAAATGGCGGGGGATATGACTAACCGTAAGTGGAGGAGGCTTAGATCTTCACTGGCTTGTTTTGTTTTACAGAGTGGTAAACCAATTTGCTCATTGCAAGCATGAAAATACTCCATCTCTTTTCGTTACAATTTTTATTCTGTGTTTCGAAGTCTGCTGCTGAATTTCTACTGTGTTTATACGACTGATGTCATTTGCATGAACTAATACCTTAACTTGCTGTTAATGTACCAGGGCTGTCATAAACTATACCAAATGATACCTTTGCTTGTATTTAATTTATCGACGTATTTTCGTGAAAAGAAACTGAAAAATTTCACATAAGATACGTTCTTTATTTTCTGTCTCGACGTCGTGCTGGAGGTCAGAATAATTCCTATTCAGTTAACTGAGAGAGACCTATTAGTTTGGTTAATATTTCTTATATTCTAGTATTTCCATAGCATGGTCTTTAGTTCTGGATGCTGTCAATATTTGACTGTGTGGTTTGTATGTGTTTATGTGTGGGAAGGCTACAGAGGTATCTCAGTTGGTCACAAATAGATCAAATGGTTGAACGAAGAGTATGCGAGTATGCCTTTGCGATTATTGGCCTTGATATGATGTAACCCCATTAATATCAGATTATTGTTGTAGAGGTCTGTGGTTAATTTATTATTCTTAAACGTAACCATTCGCTGTTTTTCTAGAATTCTAGACTTCTTAAGAAGTGAATGAGAGTTTTTGCTAATAGTGCATGGCTCTGATTAAACGGGTATTCGTGCAGTCGTGCATCTTCCGTGCAAAGCCTGAAATAATTAAAGCTCCTCATTCACTGCTTTGTATTATAGCATTAGATTACGTGTCTGGTAACTATCAGACAATTGTATTTGGTAAGAAATAGTCAAGCTATAGGCCAAAACTACTTTTGGCAGCACATTTTAGGTGAAGATGGAGAATTGTTAGTATTAGCTGGGTTGCTCCATTGTTGAAGTGATCTTTATACTTCACATTTTGACCAAGTCCTTATTAGTTGAAAATTTACTTTCCTTTTATGCAAGGAGTTTGCTTTACTAAAGCTGGAATTGTTTGAAAAAGTAATGCTGAGAATGGTCCACAAAATTGTAGGGCTAGTTTGCAGCAAGTGATAAATGTAGCTTGTAACCTAACTTAAAAGAAGGCTCCATAGCATTTTAAAATTACAGGCTGTACACAAAGCATACCTTGTGTGTTTTGTTTTGTTCTGTAACTTATTAATTCTAACAATAAAACCTAGCACGAGACTTTAACGAGATTTTAAAACAATTTTATGTGCATTGTTTAGCACAGCTAATTTAGATTAAATTTCATGCTTAGGTTAACAAATGTCCTAAAAATTGACCTTCTTAAATATGGGATTCTGATTACCTCTCACCAGTGGTCTTATTTGGGGAACTTTGGAACTCAACTTATTGCTTGTAGAATGATAGTCTGATCTGCTATGCATGTATTGGAGTTTGAATTTCTTTTTTTAGGATTTTGGATATATTTCTTAAATGTTTGGCAATAAACTGTGGTAAAAATGGTTATAAATACTGTAAACATGCAAGAGTGCATATGTATAGATAGATATTCAGATTTCAAATAATAAATAGGTATGATAGAGTAAATCAGGGAATGAGCAGCTTTGATTGGGTATTAGTCTGATTTATGTATTGGTGATTCTAAAGAGTCTAAAGTATGGCTGGAGAAGAAAAACAGGGACATATAATGATGGTTTTAGAGGGAACCTGATACAATATTTGGCAATACTTATATTTTTATAATTGGCTGTCTTGATGGTCCAATCACAAACCAGTACGGCACTAGTTAAAGTCTTGGTCTAACTCTTAACTGCACTCAACTTAAATGATTTGTCTCGAGAAATTACTTCAATTGATTTTTTGTATAAGGTGGAAAAACCAGATATTAACAACAATATGATATCACTGAGTTTGTGAATGTTGACAGGAATAGTCAATGTAAGTAAATAACATTGGTATTAACAGGTATCATATCAGGCAGTCCTTATAATAGTCTTTTATAAATCAAATAATAAGCTTCATTTTTTGATTGACTTTTACTTCTGAGTTGGCCCCATGGTAATGTTGCAGATCACAACACCTAGTTGTGGGTCTTATATATCATTTTGTCAAGACAAACATGCTCAGTCATGCAAATCATTACATACTGACAAACTTGAGATATTAGTGTCAAACTAATAAACAAATCATGTGCACATTTGAATTGAGATGGTTGTACTTTTTTACGGCTGTTGTATGGTTATGTTAATGTAATGTATGTTTCATTTATTGCAAAATGTTTCCTTTGTAGGGATTTTAAAGCAGATTATTGCTGAATGCAAGGATGGAGCCAGTGCAAGAGCATTGTGCCAGTTAGGAGACAAACTTATTTTAGAAGAGACAGGAAAAGTTTATAAGAAAGAAAAGGAATTAAAGAAAGGTTTGTGTACCTTCATACTAAGGTGTTTGGGCATATTTTACGTGGATCTTCTACTCGTTGTCTAACCATGATGTGTGTATGTATATATTGTTATGTTGCCACATCGTGAAGTAGTTTCAGGTTGAGTTATTAACTTGTCTTCAGTAAGGAGATTACATACATATACAACTGATACAACCGTTTTATATGTCCAAAATATATATAACTTACTACTACATTACTAGTAGTACAGTAGCTACATTACTTAGCTACAATTTCGAGTCTTCAAAGCAAATATTGATAAATTTGTATCCAATATTGTCAGATAGTTTATATCTGTGCAGCTTTTCCATTTTCAATGTTCTATTACATGTAAGCAACAGTTAAATGATTGTTGTAGTATGCCAATTTTATTGTTATTCAAACTAGCCTAGAACTAGCCAGATGAAAGGAAATATTAACATTGTACCATTAAAACAAAGGTTTTGGATTGATTTCAAGAGGAGGAATATATTGTGGAAACCACAGTCCATGACAATGTGCTAAACCCCTTCATTCCATGTGCTTGGAATTAAGTAGTTGGTATTATTCCATATATTGGGTATTCCTATGAGTTCTAGTGTTGATAAATCTTTTGACAGGAAAAAACCAAACTGTCAAGTGTACCGGTAGTGTTGTACTTTGATGAATTACCTTCATGACCAATTGTGTAAGCTCCAACCCTCTTTCCTATTTAGTCCTAATGATTATTGTATTTTTGAAAGGTATTGGATTTCCAACTTGTATATCTGTCAACAACTGTGTGTGTCATTTTTCACCATTATTGAGTGAGCCAGATGTTACCCTACAAACAGACGATGTGGTAAAAATGTAAGTTTTCTTGATATAAGTATGTTTATATTTGTAAGACTGCTGAATAACTTCAGGTTCTTTGCGTATATGATTAGTAAGTAATCAAAACAAACACTATCTTGAGCAGAGGAATTTTCATTAGCTTTCTTTTGGTAAACAGCATTGATTGGAAAGAACAGTGTTAATGCAATGTTCTGTTTTCTAGTGTAAGCAGATCAGTACAAAAAATTTCAGTGTCCACATTCCACATTGAGCACAAGTAATTTCTCTCATGAGAATACCTGTCCTATCAATGCAAAAACACATGAACGCTAAGAACTCTTTTTTCAATAATCTGCTAGTTAATAGATTTAGTTTGAGGATCAGACGAAGCAAATATGGCTTTTTAATGTTTGCTCTGCTTGTATTTTGCTGCAATCTGTTGTCAATATTGCTACTTTGAAAATGTTTGTTTGAGATCTATGAAGTGGTTAATAATGTTATCAAACCTTGAGTACAGAATCATGAAACATGCTTCCACTTTTGCCATTAAAGGGAGTCATCCAAAAAAGCATACAATTTACAAGCAAAGGTAGAATTAGGCAAATAAATTGAAATTGCACATCATTATCTTACTTCGAAGAATTTGTTCAACCCTTAAACAAGAAGTTGAATAAATTTTGTATGTCAGTTTCCATATCCTTTTTAAACAAGAAAGTCGTACATGTTTTTGCCAGTGTCAGCAACATGAAACTGTGATTAAATGAAATTTGTCACAGTTGATCATAACAAATTTTATGTTTGATGAAAATTACATTTTGCTAAAAATCGGAATTAGGAAGAAAATTGGATGTATTCATGTTCTTATGTTTTTTCATTGTAAGTGCATACATCTGAGTAGTGTGGATATGTTTGATATCATACAGTTACAAGTAGCCATTATTTGTTTTTATTCTATTTTTGTAGCATTGTAACAATAGTTTATCATCCAAATATGTTGGATAGAAATTGTTCTCAAATGATAATGGTTGATAAGTGTCTCGGACAGAACAATTGGACCTAGCAGTATTTGGAAATCATCAAAATTGGGTTCAGTGATTAGGAATCAGTATTGCCCAGAATTAAGAAGTATGTCAATAGGTTGCAGCTTATTGTATTATTGTATTATATATTGTTTTTGTTTTAGAGATCTTGGTGTCCATATAGATGGTTTTATAGCAACAGTAGCTCACACAATCATAGTAGGATCCTCTAAGGTACAGTTTAATGTTTTTGCTATAACAGTGAAGCATGACCTGATATACCCCATTTCAGGTTGATTATTTTTTATTAATGTTATCAGTCTTAGATAACCGTGTTTATAAGTGATCATCATTGTCATCAACGTTGATCTCTCCGTTTTTGCATATAACTACTGACTCATCTTGACAATTTGCAATGCCATGCATACCATCCTCATGCCAAATGTTTTTAAACTTAAACGTCGACACTTCAGGGTCCCTTTCGTGTCACAGATTCCCAAATTCCCAGTTTTCATGAATGTATCATCCTGACTCAGCTCCATTACTTGTGTGGCAGGTCTATAGACTCTCCAGTCCTTCTTACAGACCCGTATCCTACAAAGTGATACCATTTGACCTCAGATCTTACTTTTCTGCTTATCCTTCAAAGTGACCACATGCACATTTCATCACAAACATTTGGTTTTTTGGCAAATCATGTCTCAAACAACACTATCCCTGCCACAGCAAATATTGGACAATTATTTTGGAGAATCACAGCCATATTGATTGCCTCAGCGTGAAAGTTTTTACATGGTTGAGCGTGGCACTGGCTGCCTTTACAACAGTTCATTTAGAGATCATTCTCTGGCACCCCATTTTGCTCAAGATTTCCAGGAACAGTAAATTCACCATCAGTTCCTTGATCACTACTGAATTTGCAAATTGCTTGGAACTGTACTCACCACCAATAATCATGTCAAACAAATTTCTTTCCATTGTCACTGCCACCTCCAGATTTACATTTCTTCCTTGACAGACATTTCTTTGAGACATGACCATTGCCGTTACAATTGTAGCAGTGAAGCATTTTTCTCCTGTTGTTTTTTGCAACAATCAACAGCCTTGAGACCAGGCTTAGTTGAAACAATCTAACTTCTTTCTGGACCTTGGACTTCCAGAATTCACCTCAGATTTCAAAACTAACACAGATTTGTCCGACTGTAGGACTCGTCAGTAGCAGAAATTATACAAGAGTTCTTGTTATGTCATCTGTCTTCTCTTACAAAAGTCGGTTTCGGTTTGAAGCCCATTCCAATTTCGATTCATCATTGCCAAAAAAATCCAATAAAGTAGGAAGACTTTCATGATTTGGAGGCAAGCTGCACAAAAATAATAATGTCAAGTTGGCCTTGCCAATCTTGTTGCGTATGGCCATCAGCAAGCATCTGCTGTTGTTGATATGGCTTAGTAAAGTTTTTGTTCATTCTAAGGTAATATAGCTGGCCTTGCTGATATACCTTGCATTACCTGTAATGTATCCCATGCCTCTTATGCAGTATTGGCATCATCCACAAATAAACGCACCTGTTCTTACAAGCCAAACAAATATTAGCATACGCCACCTTTTGGTTGTTTTTGAAACTCCTCCTTTGCACAATCAGTCGTTTTGTCTCCTGTTAGAGCTCTCTTGATGCCAGTTACAAATATCCATAGCCCTTGACTCATTGAACAAAGCTTTCTTTGGTAGTTATTACCATCTATCTTTAGGAACTTGTTTCTATGATCACACTTTCATGATTTCATGATTACTGGCAAAGGATAAATGAATATTATGATCTTCTGGGCCCATAACCTTTTCAAAATGGTTTATAGGACAATTCAGCAGAGCTAAGCAACATGTGATATTCATTAGTAATTATTGGAAGAATCAATAAATTGAATAACATATACACAAAAAGGTTATGAATGAATGGTCTACTCCCAGAATTACAAACATTATATGCTAACTAACAACACTGCTTAGAGTTTGTGATACAGGGGAAACCGCGGAGTACACGTCAAGGGCTGCCACCTACAATGTGCAGACAAACCTCATACACTGAACGTAGTCAAGACAAATTTGAACAGAACACAATAAGTACTTTACATAAACAAAGTATATAAGTTTCCAATAACGTCAGACATTTTGAAGACATAGCATATCCAACTGGCTCAAAAAGTGCCACTTGGGGCATTATTTCCGTGTTACCAGGCCTGCACAGTTGCCACTGTTCAGGCCATGCTGGGAATGGTGTGCGATCGCACGCCCACGTCTTGGCACACGCCTTCCATTGCTCAGAAGTGCAGTTTATCGCACGCCTTAATCGGAACACTTTATACACTTTATTCACAAGCAAAAACACAGATGCCGAAAATATTGCATCTACAAATGCACTGGCTCAATGTTCTGCAATGGAAGAAAATTCCGGCAGTGACGAAAGCGACTCTGACTTTAACATTGAATCAGAATCTTCTTGTTCAGACAGCGAAGAAAATGATGGTTCAATGGAATAGAATTTTTACTA